>CAXKVW010001690.1:7500-10000 GCA_964058825.1 Carex arenaria
CGCAAAGACGCCCTGCCCCCAACCCGTCGGGACTTCGTACACTGCGTTGTGTGTACGCGTGGCTGCATATGCATATGCTTCGGGGCAGGGCGCGCCACGCAAAGACGCCCTGCCCCCAACCCGTCGGGACTTCGTACACTGCGTTGTGTGTACGCGTGGCTCCATATGCATATGCTTCGGGGCAGGGCGCGCCACGCAAAGACGCCCGGCCCCCAACCCGTCGGGACTTCGTACACTGCGTTGGGTGTACGCGTGGCTGCATATGCATATGCTTCGGGGCAGGGCGCGCCACGCAAAGACGCCCTGCCCCCAACCCGTCGGGACTTCGTACACTGCGTTGTGTGTACGCGTGGCTGCATATGCATATGCTTCGGGGCAGGGCGCGCCACGCAAAGACGCCCTGCCCCCAACCCGTCGGGACTTCGTACACTGCGTTGTGTGTACGCGTGGCTGCATATGCATATGCTTCGGGGCAGGGCGCGCCACGCAAAGACGCCCTGCCCCCAACCCGTCGGGACTTCGTACACTGCGTTGTGTGTACGCGTGGCTGCATATCCATATGCTTCCGGGCAGGGCGCGCCACGCAAAGACGCCCTGCCCCCAACCCGTCGGGACTTCGTACACTGCGTTGTGTGTACGCGTGGCTGCATATGCATATGCTTCGGGGCAGGGCGCGCCACGCAAAGACGCCCTGCCCCCAACCCGTCGGGACTTCGTACACTGCGTTGTGTGTTCGCGTGGCTGCATATGCATATGCTTCGGGGCAGGGCGCGCCACGCAAAGACGCCCTGCCCCCAACCCGTCGGGACTTCGTACACTGCGTTGTGTGTACGCGTGGCTGCATATGCATATGCTTCGGGGCAGGGCACGCCACGCAAAGACACCCTGCCCCCAACCCGTCGGGACTTCGTACACTGCGTTGTGTGTACGCGTGGCTGCATATGCATATGCTTCGGGGCAGGGCGCGCCACGCAAAGACGCCCTGCCCCCAACCCGTCGGGACTTCGTACACTGCGTTGTGTGTACGCGTGGCTGCATATGCATTTGCTTCGGGGCAGGGCGCGCCACGCAAAGACGCCCTGCCCCCAACCCGTCGGGACTTCGTACACTGCGTTGTGTGTACGCGTGGCTGCATATGCATATGCTTCCGGGCAGGGCGCGCCACGCAAAGACGCCCTGCCCCCAACCCGTCGGGACTTCGTACACTGCATTGTGTGTACGCGTGGCTGCATATGCATATGCTTCCGGGCAGGGCTCGCCACGCAAAGACGCCCTGCCCCCAACCTGTCGGGACTTCGTACACTGCGTTGTGTGTACGCGTGGCTGCATATGCATATGCTTCCGAGCAGGGCGCGCCACGCAAAGACGCCCTGCCCCCAACCAGTCGGGACTTTCGGTTACTTCGGGCCATTTTTCGGCTGCTTCGGGCCATTTTTCGGCTGCTTCGGGACATTTTTCGGCTGCTTCGGGCCATTTTTCGGCTACTTCGGCTACATTTTGGCTACTTCAGGCTACATTTCGGCTACTTCGGGGACTTTCGGCTACTTCGGGCCATTTTTTGGCTACGTCAGGGACTTTCGGCTACTTCGGGCCATTTTTCGGCTACTTCGGCTACATTTCGGCTACTTCGGGCTACATTTCAGCTACTTCGGGTACTTTCAGCTACTTCGGGCCATTTTTCGGCTACCTCGGGCAATTTTTCAGCTACTTCGGCCACTTTTCGGCTACTTCGGGTCCTTTTTCGGCTACTTCGGGCACTTTCGGCTACTTCGGGCCATTTTTCAGCTATCTCAGGCAATTTTTCGGCTACTTCGGGCACCTATCGGCTACTTCGGGCACTTTTCGGCTACTTTCGGCTACTTCGGGTCATTTTTCGGCTACTTCGGGTCATTTTTCGTCTACTTCGGGCCATGTACACTCCCGTGCGTGTACCTCAGGGGCCATGTACACCACCCGGCCTGCACATGGAGGGGCACCCTTTCCGAAAATCCTTGCCCCCTAATAGGGAATATGCATTTTGGGTCTCCAGCCACGCCCAGGGTTACCACCCCCTGGAAATCCCCCAGGTTTCCCCCCCATTTTACTTAGAAGTGCTAACGCTAAGGGCGCTACTGCACCAACGCTACTTCGGGCCATTTTTCGGCTACTTCGGGCCATTTTTCGGCTACTTCGGGCTACTTTTCAGCTACTTCGGGCCATTGTCCGGCTACTTCGGGCACTTTCGGCTACTTCGGGTCATTTTTCGGCTACTTCGGGCCATTTTTCGGCTACTTCGGGCACTTTTCGGCTACTTCGGGCCACTTTTCGGCTACTTCAGGCTACTTTTTGGCTACTTCGGGATACTTTCAGGCTACTTCGGGGCATTTTCCGGCTACTTCGGGCACTTTCCGCTACTTCGGGTCATTTTTCGGCTACTTCTGGCCAATTTTTGGCTACTTCGGGCCATTTTCGGCTACTTCGGGCCTTTTTTCGGCTACTTCGACTACATTTTGGCTACTTC
>CAXKVW010001691.1:0-42680 GCA_964058825.1 Carex arenaria
CCTCTTCATCTGGTTTGGTTGAAATTTTCAAATTTCGGCCGAAACAATGATTTTTTTTTCTTCATAAACTTGAGTTTTCTCAGGAAATTTTCTGTTTTAGCCGAAAATTTAAAATTTCGACCAAAACAGTGATTTTTTTAAGAGTAATCAACCTGTTTTTTTTTTTTTTTTCTTTTATTTACATTTTATAAATTTTATAAAAAATCTGTCCCTGCGTCAAGTGCAAATTCGCTTTATTTTATGGGCCTAACGATTTTGGGCCAGTAATGTACCCATTTAACAGATAATCCAAATTGTCTCTAGAATAGCATGGTGTTTTCAAATTGTCTCTAGAATTTAATAATTTTTTAAAATGATGAGTTGGGTCTTTACGTGAAATTTCATTAGTACTATGAACAAAAATATTAACGGAGTAACTTAATCGGAACAAAAACAAAGTTCAGTTGCTATCAAGGAACAAATCAAATTTGAGTAATCAATTTGTGACATAAAACAAAGTTGAATGACCTCCAATAAAATATACCCTATATGATATAATCTCGTTTTTTCACAAAAAGACTTATACTCTTAATAAGAAAAACATTTTAAAAGAAGCAGATACCAAAATCAACACGAGTTAAGAGATTTGGCCGAATCTAGTTTCTTCTGCTTGAATCCATTACCAGCCTTATTATTTACATTTAGATTTTTTTTAAGGGAAAATTGTGAAAATGCCACTCCAAAACTTTCAAATTGTGAAAATGCCATCCTGAACTTTGAAATTGTCAAAATGTCACTCCAAACTTCATTAATTTGTAAAAATATCACTCCAAATAATTAATAACTAAAATATTCTCCTTCTTCTCCTCTTCTTTCTCCTACCTTCCCTTCTTCTCTTGACTAAAATGTTATGAACTAGAGCATGTCTGAATAAAATGTGCTTAGTTCCCGTTTGAAGAGGAGATCGGGGAGATGGTACCACTGGTCAGTCGCTTCTGATCAGGAAGATGGTGTTGCGGCCGCTCTCTCTCTCTCTCTCTTTAGGTTTTCGCGTGAGGAAGAGAAGGTCGGGGATGGGGCTGGCAGTTTCGAAATTGCCTCAATTGGAGGCTCCAGTTCGGAACAAGAGAAGAAGAGAAGGCAGGAGAAAGAAGATGAGAAGAAGGGGATATTTTAGTCATTAATTATTTGGAGTAACATTTTTACAAATTAATGAAGTTTGTAGTGGCATTTTGATAATTTCAAAGTTCAGGATGGTATTTTCACAATTTGAAGGTTTTGGAGTGGCATTTTCACAATTTTTCCTTTTTTAATGATGTTAGTCAATAATTTCGAAATTATGGAAGTAATTAATGCAAACGTATTAAGTTGATGTAATTTCTTGCAATTTATACCATTTGGATTTGTATATAAAATCGTAGCTTCTTTTTTGCATGTTTTGATTGTTTTTTACACTTTTTTTTATTGCATACATAAGAGAGCTATTGTGATTATACATGATGATTCGCATGGTGAAACAACTTCGATTAAGAATAACCCAGTATATTAAAAAATTGCATGATGATTTGCGTGGTGAAACCCTTAATTTCATTGAAAATAGTTTATATTATTCCGAACAAATTTGATCTTTTGTTCTTCAGAAATATTTTCATGAAATTATGATACGAGCCACATTTTGAATTTTTGGTGTTATATTGTCCAATTTTTATTTGCTGGACAAAAAGCAAACTATGATATCAAATAACAATCCTTTGGATAAAAAATAATATTGAATTCTGATTTGCTCAACACTCAATTATTGAAATTCCAACATTGTTGCCTCCGTGAATTCAACCCATTTTCTTCATAAATATACTTGTGTAGTTGAGCTGAATCCGTGAAAGATGAGACAAATTTGAAAAGTGAAAAGCAAAATGGAATAGCTAAAACAGTGAAAGATTAAAAAAAAAAAAGGCGAAAAGTGAAAGGAGAAAATTGGAGTTTTTCGAGCAGGGCCAATTAATTATAGGCTGAACAGGGCTAAGATGTTCAAACAATCCAAGCCCAGTCTCACTGCGAAAGCTTATAATAATGTTTTCTAATTGAGATGGACCGATCAGAAACTTTATGTTCTTAAGATATATTCATTCGGTGGTGATTGATTTTTAATTTCGGTCTTGTAAGGCTGAACTTATTATTTTTTTTTGTTTTGGTCTTGTAAGGCCCAGCAAGTATATGCTAGTAAGGAGTTTATCTTATCATATTAGCATATGCTTAGAAGCTCACATAGAAAAAAGTTCCTAGCGTGTGCTTAGTTATTCATCTTCTTCTTATTGTTTTCATATTCTTCTAGTTATTTTTCATATTTTTCAAGTTGTCTTTGATCATGTACTAGTTGTCTTTTATATTTTTCATATTTTTCAAGTTATTTTTCATATCTTTCAAGTTGTCTTTTATGTTCTACTTATTATTTTTCATCTCCAATTTGTTGTCCTTCAACTTTTTTTAGTTGTATTTTATTTTCTTCTAGTTATCATTTATCTTATACTGATTGTCTTTCATGTTATACTAGATTTCTTTTCATCTTTTTGTGGCAATTTTTAATGTTCTACTAGTTGTTTTTCATCTTCTTTTGATTGTCTTTCATCTTTTATCAGTTGCCTTCCCTCTTTTACTAGTTGTTTTCTATTTTTTACTAGTTGTTTTTTATCTTCTTCTTATTGTTTTTCATCTTCATTTAGTTCTATTTAATCTTCTTTTAGTTGTCTTTCTTCTTGTACATGTTGTATTTTTTATTCTACTAGTTGTCATTCATATTATTTTTAATCTTGTACTGGTTTTTCATTAATATTTTTCTAGTTGTATTTTATCTTCTTCAAGTGTCTTTTATCTTTTACATGATTGAAAATCAACTAATAGAATATGAAAGACAACCAGTACAAGATTAAAAATAAATAGAAGAAAATGAAATATAACTGGAAAAAGATTAAATACAATTAATTATTAGTAGATGAAAGACAATAAGTAGAATAAAAAAATAACTTGTACAAAATGAAAAACAACTAGAAAAAAAATGAAAAACAACTAAAAGAAGATGAAAAATAATTAGAAGGAGATGGAAAACAACTAGAAGAAGATGAAATATAACCAATAGTAGATGAAAGATAAGATAACTAGAAGAAGATGAAAGACAAATAGTAAAACATGAAAAACAACCAACATAAGATGAAAGAGAACTAGAAAATAATGAAATACAACTAGAAAATAATGAAATACAACTAGAAAAAAAATGAAATATAACCAGCAGTAGATGAAAGACAACCAGTAGAACATAAAAGACAACCAGTACAAGACGGAAGACAATTAGATAAAGATGAAAAACAACTTGAATACAAGGAAAGACAAACAATACAAGATGAAAAATAATTAGAAGAAGATGAAAGACCACTAAAGAAGATAAAAAACATCTAGAAGAAGATGATAGACAATCACATCAAGATAAACGACAATTAGAACAAGTTGAAATACAAATAAAATAAAATAAAATACAACTAGTAGAACATTAAAGACAATAATTAGAACATAAAAGACTGTTATTGTAAGCAATCTTTTTCGATTTCGGTGACAAAACCAAGGTTTATATCTTTCACAATTTTTGGATAAGATGTGATGTTGACTTGATAAGAAACATCTTTCTCGATTTCAGTTACAAAACCATGGTTGTTATCTTTTATAATTTTTGGATGAGCTGTGATGTTGACCTGATAAGAAAAAATATTTCTTGGTTTCAGTTACAAACCAAGGTTGCTATCTTTCACAATTTTTTTGAAGAGTGAAGCAACATTTTGGATGGAAACCTGTCGCACCTTGACCTCCATTAGGTAGTTTGACTATAGATGGGATGTCTCATTCATGGTTTTCAGATCTTCACCACTCTCCTTGTGCCAAACATGATAGACAACTAATACAGAATTGAATACAACTAGAAGAAGACGAGATACAAGAAGAAGAAGATAAAATACAACTAGCAGTAGATGAAAGAAAACCAGTTCAAGATGAAAGACAAGTAGAAGAATACGAAAGACAATTAAAAGAAGACGAAAGACAACTAGAAGGATATAAAATACAACTGGAAGGATAAGAAATACAACCAGTGGGATAGTAAAGACAACAAGAAGAAGATGAAAAACAACCAAAAGAAGATGAAACACAACTAGAAGAACATAAAAAATAACTAGTGGACATGAAAGACAATCAGTAGAACAATAAAGATAACCAGTACAAGAAGAAAAACAATTAGAATAAGATGATAGACAACCAATAAAACATAAAATGCAACCAATACAAGACGAAAGACAACTAGAAGAAGATAAAATACAACTGGAAGAAGATAAAATACAACTAGATGACGATGAAAGGAAACATGTAGAACTTGAAAGACAACCAATTGAACATAGAAGACAACCAGGTCAAAAAGAAAGACAACTAGAAGAAGATGAGAGACAACCAGTAGAACATGAAAACCATGTAAAAGATAAAAATACAAGTAACAAAAGATGAAATACAACTTGAATAAGGTGTGTAGCTACCGTGCTACGAAATTGACGCTCGACTCAATTTTTTCTTATTTTAAATTTGACTTGGAGTCACCACCCGCAATGCTACGGGAAATATAAAATTTTATTTATTTTTGCCCATGGATAATAGCAAGGTTCGTGTCTTGGTTATGAATGTGGAAGGTGTTAGGCACCACACTCACCCGAAAAAGTTGGTCTCTACTAGTTCTAGCTTTCAAAAATTAATTTCACTAATAATAAAAGTCATAAATGACATGAACAATCATAACAACAAGGAGAAGAAGCATAGCTAACAATAAAAAATAAACAACTAAAAAAAAGTGGAAATTGGTCGAAAATTTCAAGTCACGCTAATTCTTCATTTTCGCTATCGGATCATCGTGATGATCACTTCAGTGGCTTGGATGGATGGTTTTAGAATTTAGAGAACTCGGCTAATGTAATATCATAACAATCTTGTCACTCATAATTTTTTTAGGCTTATTTTAATGGAGTTTTAGGGAAATATTGGTGGGAAACTATTTTTTTTCCTTACTGGATTTTTTCTGTGGGCTGAATTCTCAACGTTTTTTTGCTCTCTTTTGTGCTTTGGATGCTCTAACCAATCATGGAGATGAAGTGAGGATGTAGGGGGCTATTTATAGGTGAAGCTTGAAGCCATTTGCTGTCCAAAATCATGCTTAAATTGCTGTTAAATGGCCTACCCCACTGCTAACCCTGTTTTGAACAAATTTGACCATAATTAGAAAAAGGCTGTCAAAAGGACTGAAATATAATGATTATAATGCAGCCATAAAATCCAAACAATGTGTACAGGTATTTAGCAAGTTTTTCTTAATTTTAATGACTATTTTACACACTTTAATCATGCTTAACACCAAGAACAAGTGGAAACATGGCAGCAGGATTCTTGCTGTCCACTTTGTTCATTTCAGAAATTTGGACTGTTTTTAGGTGAATTTCAAGGAGATAAAAAGCTGGAAAGTTGCAGCAAAGACATGACTAGACTATATATTTTTATCATGCATAAATAGGCTAATTATATTGCTTTAAATCCCATTTTTTTTGCAGCATAATTTGCTGCTGGAAAAACTGTTCTGTTGCTGATTTTTTTTCTGAAAAATCAGAATTTTGCACCATTTTTAGGTCAATTTCAATAGCACAAAAGCTAAAAATTTGCAGCTAGTATGTGACTATACTATGTATTTTTATTATGCATAAATGGACTGATTATAATGCTTTAAATCTAATATTTTGCTGCTGCATTTACTGCTGGAAAAATGGTACCGTTTGCTGATTTTTTCCTGCTGGTATTAAAATGCTGCTGAAAATTTTTATATAGTTGAGATAAAATCATAAACATATTCCTAACATGTGTATACACATTGGTAGATAATTTATGATATTCTTTCGGGCATTGTGTGATAAATTTGTATATATTTTAGACGTTTTGATTAGAAATACAAAGTTTGTTTTCACTCGATTTATAATTTGATAAGAGAACTTAACTAGCAGTTTTTTTCTTCTTTAAAATATTGATTTAGATTTAAGAATAATATATTTCATGCTAAAATTTAGTCTAATCATTTTTCTAAATCATTCACTAATGTTTGATATCAATTTGTGGCTAAATCATTCACTAATGCGAAGAGTCGCATGCACTTTAATAGTTTTGCTCTAAAAATAATTTTGATATGACCAAGTCATGCTCATTTCTCTTGAAAATATATATATTTTTGTTTGAACTGAAGAGTGAGATTTTGAAATAATTATTCTGTCTATGATGTGGAAACATAAAAGATATTTTGACACTGACTTGGAATGATATGAGATGTGGGAATCATATCGTCATTTTCCTTTGTTGTACAACGGGCTTTTAATTAATTATGAGATGTCAAACACATTTTAGAATTTTCACACATACATAACTGTGCTAATTTGATTGTCTTGATACATATTTTTTTTTTCTTTTTGTCAACTAGATCTTACATCACGTTTTTATGTGACAAATTTAAGAGTCATGAGAATATGCAATAGATTTAAGTCTCTTAAAAAAAATAACGAATTTATTTGTGGTGATGTATGAATGCTTAGGTGATGTGCAAATAGAAGGCTTCTTTGTTCAGAGTTATTGGAGTATAATTGGCCCATCCACTTTTCCCTTTTGAGCATGTATATATATATTCTTTGCAAAGAATATTAATTCAATATATATCCTGAAACAATATCATGTGGAATTGGTATAAACTCTAATGATAGCATGTTGGTTTTTTGACTTGAAAATATATGTGAAGCTAGAATCTAGCTGCAAAGTGGGTGACAAGTTGTCTCTTGGCTTGATTATGCCACTTGCACTTGAAATTTGCATACATATCTTATAGTGATAATATAGCCATTAAATTAGTTTATGAATTCCTTTTTTTTCTTGAGTCTATTTAATATAGTGCCATCATATATGATGGTCACGAAATATAATTTTTTGGACTTTTGTAATATATTTACTAAGTCTAGCTTACTAAAATAGGTGACTCACGTGTACCCTCTGCACTTTTAAAAGATGTATGCTTGATCTTAATTAAAAACTAATATGTTGTAAGGCAAGGCATGAACTTTGTGAGTTTTCATATTTTTAAAATTATTTAATCGTTCACATTTTTTCCTGGAAATGATTTTATAAAGACATGATTATTTTCTTAAAAAAATCCTGACATGACTTTGAAAGTGAATAGATCGTTAGTTTCATTCGATCCATAAATATGTACGACGCTTTATAGTGAATATCACTTGTTGAGATTATTAAAAATAAGGCTTAACTAGATTGATCTTTATCTCTGTATATTTTCCTTGATTTTGAGAAAGAAGTACATTTATATTATTCATATACGTGTGTACATATTTATTTAGTACTAAATGAGTTGTCACCATTTACTTAAATCCAATGACTAAAGTTCATTTTTATCTCAAGTTTAAAATGCATCATGCTACATGTATAGCTTATTAAAGCGTGGATTGTATGTTTGTATCTTCATCTTAACGTTAAATGATGTGATACTTACTTTATAAAATAAATAAATAGGAACTGGGTAATCATCCTAGAACTAATAATTTGATGTGCTGGATGTTTACTTGGGCCTGAACAATGCATTTCTTAATTCAGATCAAGATAGATTAACAAATTCATATCATAACTTTGAGATTTTATCTTAATTTTGCGATATAATATCTTTGGAATATATTTTTCTCACCATATTCCTAGATTTTATATAGATTTTACAAGGTAGAACATTTGAAAAATATATTTTCCTCACCTTAATCTTGCAAGATGGTGTATGCTACTAGAATTTAAAAGCCGTGGATAAATAAATAACTGATGTCGCCAATAAGGCAACGAAAATAAATAATCCCGCAAATAGAATGCGTCGGTAATTATCATTATCATGGATAGAATTATATTTAAAATTATATTTTATAACAATGTTCATCTTGTAGGGTACATATATAACTTGAAACTAGGCAATAAATAATAGTGAGCAAAAATCAATAGCAAAGCGTACCTTTTCTTGCAGATACTTGGAAATTATATTCTTGATTCATCCTAAAATTCATAACTTTTGTTTGGTGCAAGCATATTATATGTTTTCAAAATTTCACAATTTTGGGTGTCTACAAGGTGAAAGACAATCAGTATAAGATGAAAGGCAACTAGAAAAAAATGAAAGACAACCAGTAGATCATGAAAGACCAAAAATAAAGATGAAAAATAACTAGAAAAAAATATAAAAGAACTAGTAGATATGGAAGGCAACTGGAAAACGATGAAATACAACAAGTATTTGATGAAAGAAAATAGTAGAATATTAAAGACAATTAGCTGAAAATGAAAAAAAAAAACCCAGAAGATGATGTAATACACCAAAACAAGATGAAAGACCATCAAAACAAATGAAAGACTATTAGAAGAAGATAAAATACAACTAGTTGTAGTTAAAAGGCAATCAATACAAGATAAAAGACAATCAGTACAAGATGAAAGATAATTACAAAAAAATGAAATACAGCTAGTAAAAAATAAAAAATAACTAGTAGAACATGAAAAACAAACAATATAGGATTGACCTAACCATTTAAAACCATGATTGTGGATAATGAGAAATTCAAATTTATAAATTTTCGAAGAACTTTTTGTCAAGCATACTTCTTGGTATGAAATATCATGACTAAGGGTGGTAACGAGTTGGCTTGTCACGAGTTGGGCCCAGCTTGAACCCGTCACGAGTTAGCTCGTCCCAATTATGAGCGAGGCTCCGAGCTGAAATCTCATGTTGAAATTGTCACGAGCTGGACCGAGTTAGCTTGCGAGCTGGGTCTTGCTGGACCTTATTTTAAGAAGAAAATAAATTCTACAAAATGCACACAAATTCATACAAATGTATAAATTGATGTCTAGCCGAACTAGCTCGCGAGCTGACGAGCAAGCTAGACCCCAACTTGAACTCGTTAATTCTGGACCGAGCTAGTGGTGAGCTGACTCGTTAAAAGGTCAGTCTAATAACAAACAAATTGTTAGCGAACAAGTCAAATGCGAGTCCCGATCAAACATCGAGCTTTTTTTGCCACCCCTAATCATGGCCCACACGGTAACAAAGGGGACCACATT
This sequence comes from Carex arenaria, assembly GCA_964058825.1. Lineage (NCBI taxonomy): Eukaryota > Viridiplantae > Streptophyta > Magnoliopsida > Poales > Cyperaceae > Carex > Carex arenaria. Next base: position 9,193 of record CAXKVW010001691.1, read on the forward strand.
AGTTAAAGGGAAAAATACAATACCCAAGGTAATGAGTCATTTTTCTGACATAGAAATTGACCTAACCGTTCTCTTGCCATTTCCGTATTCTGTGTTACTGCATCCACCTCCCGCTTTCTCTATGCGTTTCAGAAACCATGCAAAAACAAAACAAAACAAAAAAATAGCTAGCACACAGAAATAATAGAATCCCATGTAACAGACTGCCTTATGCCAATGTCTCCCTTTTTTTTTTTTTTTTTTTTTTTTTTTTTTTTTTTTTTTGGGAATACTAGCTCTGATCTACCTCTCTCTCTCTCTCTCTCTCCATGCATCTATTTTGGACTATTACTGGGCCGGGCCCACTTTTCACTGAGAAAGAGAATGTGCCAGACGCTAAAAGAATCTATTGAGGCCCATTGTTGGGCCTACAGCTAACTCTTTCCTATTTTAGGATTTCTAGACCTGTTGTGGATTTGTGAAATTTTCGCATAGAGAGTTTCAGATCCGTACAATTGCAGCTAAACAATATTTTGACCCTAGACCTAGACTATACCATCAGAATTAGATCGGTCCAACCAGAGAACTGCACAAGCTGCTCATTTTAATTAGTTAATTAGTTGCCATGTGAGCCATGCTATATCCTATATATCTGAGATAATCGCAACAGATTTGCATGCTATAGTTTGGACGGACTCTATTTCTTTATATAGAACTAATGAGATATACAATACTTTTTTGATAGTCCATATATATGTACTACAAGTGGGGAGAATCTCATATATTATAATAACTCATGCATGCATGCATGCATATATATATCAACATCTTCTACGCCTGGATAGAATACTAAAATCTCAAAAATATATTATCAGGTTAATTTATGGCCTTTAATATGTGATGGCACATGCATGTGACGAGGTATACTCTATATCTGGCTTTTCTTTTTCTTTTTTTAATTAAAGACACTAATATTCAATACATATATAATTTGACAGTTTTAATTGAAGACAAATTAGGAAGGTAATTTAGATTGTTCTGTCTTGTAAATACTTACTACACCGTCTAAGTTCTCGATCTCATTCACGTGTAAATTCTTTTTTTCCGAACATAAAAGAAGAAACCTTTAGTTTTCTTTTGGTACTTGCAAATATGAGCGGTTAATTTTCAGATGAATTTGTATCATCTTCAGCGAAGAAAATTTTGCAGCAAATTAAGTTTCGTCTGTTTGTCTGCTTTGAGATTGATGCTAATTAACGGATATCTCAAAAACACTCTGTAAGACTCCAATGTTCTTGCTCTCTTGAATAGGCCTTTCATTAGTTGTCAATATGAAGTAGACAAATTTTTACAGAGAGAGAGAGAGAGAGAGAGAGAGAGAGAGAGAGATATATATATATATATGTCTGTGCAGTGCAATCCCTTATATATATAGTGAATTAACCTTATTTTTATAATCATTAACTGTCTTCACCAAAACATATAGGACTCATGTTGTTGTTTTGTTTCATACATAAAATTATATAAAGATGAATATATTCAGGTATAGTACAGTAATCAATTATAGGCCGACTTGTCGCGTATAATACAATCTAAGCTTACTTCCAAACGCAGAGAACATGCAGATGCTTCTTTGTGCTTACCTCATCAAAAACTACCATGCAATATTTTACATTAATTAGTTTTCTCCTTTTTTTTTTTTTTTTTTTTTTTCAATCTTTAACAATTCCGGGGAAGTTGATGAAACGTGTCAATCACTCTGTCAAGTTTTTAACTGCTCCAATAAATGTCCAAACTGAAAGAGAAACCCCTGGACTCTGAGTCTGATGAGCCTCTCTCTTTATTGAAATATTTGACAGTGGCTGCAAATTCTCTCTCTCTCTCTCTTGAAAAATCTTGACAGAATCTGTCAAGTGTACTCTTTCACACATACACACACTCTATTAGCTACTCTTTCTCTCTCTGGAGTCTGGATAGTGGATATAATTCTATCATACTGCACAAATACTGACACAAATTCATAGGCGAGATTAACTCGACGGTATGCAGCAACTTAAGAACAGGATCTTTCAAATTTTAAATGTAATGTTGATTTAGGGATTGTCCTTGGACATTCTTACCATATATGTTTTAATTGTTTCAATACTAACTAATACTTAAAAAAAATAAAGTTTCTCCACCCATTTAGTTAATAAAAACGAAAAAACTAAAAACCCAATTTTTTTTTTTTTGCTTTTTTGTAAAAGTGAGCTATTAAATAGTGCATAACAGCAGATGAGAGTTCAATATCTTTCAGATTTGAACAAGGATTTTGTAATTCTGACACTGACAGAACATGCTGAGAAAGGAATTTGAAATCGTGACAAAACATGAGCATCTTTAACTATTTTTCAGTTTGAAAAACAAAATTGGTAATTCTTAACAATAATATTGCGCAAGTGGTGCGCATCTACTGTAGTTTGTAGAGAGAAGAAACCTAGTGTACAGCCCTGATTTTTTCAACTTCAACAATAGAAAGATAATTAATTGTTTACCCAAAAAAAAAAAAAAAAATTACTCTTCAACAAAGAATTTATCTAGTACAAAGAAGATAGAACAATTCCACGAATTGATGAAAAGTCGATACAAAAACGTGACCTCAATCTCCTTTGCACCTTACAACAATACGGCATGCATATAATTAACTATCAAACCCTAACCCCCCAACCTCTCCTATCTTTTCACATAAGTACATATATATATATAGAAATATCTCTTTTACAACCCAACCAAAACGAATAAAAAAAAAAATTGACGGAAATCCATACCACTATACCATCATACACAACCAAGAACTTTAGAAACTGATAAACAGATTACAAACATAATAACATAAAAGATAGATCTCATTCATCACTTACATTAGTACTGCACCTTTTCCTCTTGGATCCAGGTTTCACGGACATGCCACACCCGACTAGATCTCTTTTCACAAACAGCCGATCCATCTCCTCTTTCTCTACTGCTATGACCTCAACTTGCGGAATTGTTCTCTTGCCAATCACCACACATCTCCTTTTTCTCGGTGGATCAGGACAACATGTTAGTGGAGAACTAATTCTGCTGTCTTCTCCCTTTGGCGTTTCACACTCTTCCTCTCTCTCCTCTTCTTTCCTGGATGGCTGAGAATGAGATTTCTCATTCGGAGGTCCATTCCTTTGATTGCTGGTCAGAATTGGCCTTAACACGAATTCTGATGAAACCGACATTAATTGAAGCAAAAAGAAAATAGAGCTAGGGAGAAGCAACCCCTCTCTCTCTTTCTCTCGGTTCTTATAGCTAGCTAGTGAGATTAGATTCGTTCCCTGAAGAGAAGGCTGAGTTGCATGTGATTTCTCCAAGGATGATCTTCTAAGCTTTTTACTTTTATCTAATCGGCGGGACCCTTTAGAAGCTACCTTATCTCTTCTCTTTTTCCTTTTTTTTTTTGTTTTGTCAAATCTCGGTACGTTGTCTCTCCATCTTGTTTCATTATCCTGATCTGGGGATTAGCGCCAATTAATCGGGATATTATGGAGACATTAACCCGGTAAGAAAGCAACTAGACTATTTTAACATAAGGTGAACCGTCCAGGTTAACCGTAATACCAAGGGACCTTTATTCTTTCCGAATTCCGACAGTCTTCATAGGATACCCTTTTGGATAAATGAAAAAAGATATTTATTTCTCCATTGGCATCTGAACTGGAGAAAAGATAGCCATCATTTCACTTTCATATACAGTATCGATCGTCTCCATTAATCTGAAACTGGAGGAGAAATTGAAAACCCTTGGCGGTTAGAACTTAGAACGGCTTCTTGGCGTGATGAGAACCGTCAGATAGAGGGTGGGACCGCTTCTAAAACGGCCTGCATAGGATACCGTTTCATTTCCGGAAGGACTTTAAATAGAATAACTGGGGACCCGTTGCGTTTGTTATTACTGTTTCATAAATTGCGACCCCAGATGAAAGGTAGTTTTGGGCCCACATCTGAACTTTGTTCTCCTGTGACGCTTCTTGTTGCATCTCATCAATGCACTCCCTTCCATAGGCGAGGCCACATGAAGGCAGATCTGCCCACTCTTGGAATTTTTTTTTTTTTTAATAAAACTAAGTTATTTTTAGTCTTGCCTATTTCTGAAATTCGAGCTTGCCTACCTCTGAAATTCGAGCTTGCCTACCTAAGTTGTTTTTTTTTTAATATTAATAAAACTAAGTTATTTTTAATATATTTCTTGCTATTTTTTTGAATTGTGTCTTAAATCCGAACCCGAATCCGGATCTGAATTCGTACCCGAACTCGAATCCGTACCTATTAATTTATTCGAACCCAGATCCGATTTTTGCCTACCCCTAGATCAAATCCTAGCCTCGTCACTGCTCCCTTCAAGCCAATAAGAAATTAAGAACCAGGAGGTGGCAAAAAAAAAGCTTGTAGCTCGTGACTCGCATCTGGCTCATTTGTTACTGAATCGAGCTGTTAACGAGCCAGCTCGCTACTAGTTCAATCCAGAATTATCGAGTTCAAGTTGGAGCCTAGCTTGCTCGCCAGCTCGTGACCTAGCTCGGCTAGGCATCAATTTATATGAATTTGTGTGCATTTTATACTGTAAAACTCAGTCCAGCTCGGTCCAACTTGGTCCAAAAGATTTTTAGAATTTATTTTCTTCTTAAAACAAGGTCCAGTCAGGCTCATTGAGCCAGCTCGTCAACTCGCGAGCTAGCTTGGGCTGGCTTATCACGATTTTGCGCTAAGGTTTTAGCTCGAAAGCTCTAGGTCTAGCTTGCTCAGCTGTAGCTCGGTCAAGAATTAACGAGCTGAGCCAAAGCCTAACTCGGACCGAGCACAACATTACAAAAAAAAATATTTCAAGTTTATGAAATAAAATTGAGCTGAAAATATATTGGAAAAATGATTTCCTAGACTTTTTTTTTCTTTTATTGACTGGTTTATCTAAAAATAAAGCTGAGTTTTATTTTTATTTTTATTTTTTAACATAATAACTTGTCCTATCATTTTAGTTTGATTTTAATGTTTAAATTTAACATGCATACAAAGTTCATGGAATTTTAACATATTTTATAGTTTAATTCCATTTGATAATGATTAAATATAATTTACTTTGATCTCCAAAAAATCTGTCATTTTATTCTGTAAATGTTTTACATTAATTTGCTTTATTCATACAGTAAGATGCAACACAAGTAGCCACAATCATATGTACCGCATGTGATTATGAATGGGGAGAGCAACATGAACAACACACGTGGGCACTTGAAGGTCGGCCCAAAGATGGCCCTGATTCTGAACCAAATACAATTTATCAAAATTTAGGATTTACATATTTCGAAGAGAGAGAGACGAGCGATCATAACTCTGTCACACGTTAAATGCGAATTAAATACATACTTTAAATGTGATTAAAAAAATATTCATCTCCGTTTCAAAGTAAAAAAAGAAGATAATTAATAGAAGATAAAAAAAAGTTATGTTCACAACGAACTCATTTAACAACCATGTAAAACGATAGGGGTGTTCATTGGGTCCGGTTTAATTGGTTTTGGACCGAACCGAATTAGATCGGTTCAAACGGTTCGGTTTTTCCAGTTTAATGATTCGGTTCGGTTTGATTTTTAAAACTGAAATATAACTTCGGTTCGGTTTGGTTTGAAAATTTTCAAAACCGAAATAACCGAACCGACCGAACTTTTATATATTATGTATTTGATCCAGACCGCCCCAGTTTATTTCTTAATACCTCGGTCTATTTCTTAATGAATTGCTTTAAATACTTCAATTTATTTTTTAATATCCTGGTTTATTTCTTAATATCCCGGTTTATTTCTTAATATACCGGTTTATTTCTTAATATACTTCGGATTATTACAAAACAATTACTTTAAATAAAAATATATATATATTTCAGTTTGAACCGAACAAACCGAAAAAAAACTTCGGTTCGGTTGCAATGCTAAATCGGTTCGGTTCAGTTCTATTTTTAAAACCAAATTACAACTTTGAGTTGCCTAGTTTGGTTCGGTTCCAACCAAACCGAACCGATGAACACCCCTATAAAACGATGAAACTGTCATCAAAACAATAAACGTAAATTATATAGGGGGAATTTCACGTGTACCCCTCAAAAACTTCAAAATTACGTATTTCTCCCTCTAAAGTTTGAAGTTACATATTTCCCCCACTAAATTTCAAAAACTCACAAATTTACCCATTTTATTATCTTTTATATTAAAATTATTTCTAAATTTATAAAATACCCATTTTATCCTTTATTAAAAACATATAAATCTAATCAAACTCAAATTTGAATATGAACAGTTCCTCTACCGTCCGAACTGCTTTTAGATTTGTGCACGCAAGATTAGCACGAATCTTGATGCAAAAAACACACATATTCAAGTGACATGCACAGATCTTAATGCGATACGTGTTGATTGAAATTTCTTTAAGATACGTGCACGTTAGATTAGCACGAATATTGAAGCGATGCGCACAAATCTTAATGCGATGAGCACAGATCAGATGATAGAGGAACCCTTCAAATTGAAATAATTAGAGTTCGATGGGCTTTATATGCTTTTAATAAAGGGTAAAATGGGTATTTTAAAATTTAGAATGAGTTTTACTATAAAAAACAATAAAATTGATAAATTTGTGAGTTTTTAAAGTTTAAAGGGGAAATACATAATTTCAAACTTTATAGGGGAAAATACATAATTTTGAAGTTTTTGAGAGGTAGACCGTAGACGTGAAATTCCCACAGTTATATATGACATCTCTGTACAAAACAGATGAATTGGATATTAAATTAGAGTGAAGTTAAATATTAATTAATAATCAACACTTTTGTTTTCTCTCTCTCATCACCATCATCATTTAGACGTTTTTATAAATAGTTTTAGTTCTCCCTTGCACATATTTCTAATGATCTCTGAACAATTTGCAAATCGGAAACTACGAATGTGTTCTGTGCGATTTTCTCTTTCATATGAGATTCATGATGAAGTATTTTCGAGTTCTTTCTCGTGCAAGTATTTATATCTTGTCGCGCAAGTGTAAATAGTTAATGTGTCAAATATTTGTACCTAACATTCTATCAATTTTTTTATTTATCGTATGGCACTGGATGACGCCTGAAAGTATACATATCAAATTTTGCAAGCATTGATATTTCGTCATTCAAATGTAAATAGTTAATGTATCAAGTGTTTGTACCTAACAGATTCTATCAAATTTTAATTTTTTTTTTCCACATGGCACTAGATTACATCTTAAAATAATATGAATATCAAACATTTTAAGTATTTATACCTCATTATGCAAGTATAAATAGTTCATGTATCAAGGATTTGTACCTAACAATATTTATCAAATTTTAATTTCATTTTCATACACCATTGGGTGACATCTGAAAATATTAAATATCAAATATTGCAATTATTTATACCTTGTTTTGCAAGTGTTTGTACCTAACAAATTTCATATTTTAATATCAAAATTCCATATAACACTTGCACGACAAGATATAAATACTTGTGCGACAAAGAACCTGAAAATACTTTATCATGGATCTCATTTGAAAGAAAAAATTACATAAAAGATGATCGTGATTTTAGATTCGTAAAATTTATCACAGATAATTAGAAATATGAACGAGATTGAAAGGAGAAAAAAAAACTCACCTCTAGAAATGCGTAAAATATGGGTTGGTGAAGAGAGATAAAAAAATATAGTTGATACGTCCATTTTTTTAAAAAAATTACTTTATATATTTGATATAAATACTTGATATGTTGTATATTAATACTTGTGCGTACTAGTTGTAAATCCGTTGGTGATCTTTCTAAAATGCGGTCCAACCAAGATAGTTAAATCATGATAGTATAATTAATGTATTCGGTGACTTAAGATCGGGAGAAATTATAGTTAGTCTAAAAATTTACTAGTTTTGACCTTCTTTAAATCTTAGTTTTAGGTTAAAAGGTAAAAACATTTAAAAATATATGCATTAAAATTTATTTATAAAGCTTTTAATTTTGACCAATTAATTTTTTATTAAATTAATTTTAAAGTTAAATATTTTCAGATACATCACTGTTAAGATAGATAGATTTCAACAATTTAAATTTGTATTTAAAACTATTATGATAGATTTTAGAATTGAGTTGACATAAAAACTTAATGAACTTAAGAACATCATAGTTGTGCTCGACCGAAATATATACCTTCAATTTTGCTTCTTATAGATCAATCGTGAGATTTAATTAACAGAATACATCAAATATTTACATTTTTTTTGTTTTGGTTTGGTTTTATACAAGATACTTCCACCAATTAACTAAGGTACAATAAAACTACTGAATAGATTTTCAACTGAGTGAGTTTTACTTTGTACAAAATTAATGGAAGTTTTCTGAAAAAAGCAAGTTGTTTAAAAACTGAAATATCAAGAAGTTTGTACTAGGCTACTAGCATCTAGGTACCAGTAACAAGAAAATAGAAAGCACGTACGGACTGGACTATATATTACATATTTCCATTTAAGTTTGTCAGTTAGTGTCCTCTAGACGCATTCGCAATTTCGCAGTTCAGGTAATTTGCTTTTTAAAACAGGTAGGTGTATGTACATCAGTTATTGATAACTTAGCAAAGAATTGCTAGTTTGCTTTATAAATGATTGAGGATATATATGATTATGAATATTACGGATTAATTCATGCTATGGATCTATATTTCTATTTTAAAAGTTTAAAATAGTTGATTGGAACTGTTAAACATAATTTTCACATTAAAATATACTTATAGATAAAAAATTATATATTTTAGCTTTTTTTATTAGTTTTTTAGAAAGATAGAAAGCCATTGTTTTTTTATGGTTGAGAATTTTCAAATCAAGTGATTTTGGTACGTAACTGGAATTATATATATGCATGATATCAGTACGTAGTGTTAAAAATTTATAATTTGGTTATATAGTTGGGTTAAAGAGTTTATTTTATGGAAGGTGTGGCTGTTTTACTTGATATGGCATGGCAGCAGCAAGTAGTATTTATTTGACCTTTTTTACTTGACAGCGAAAGGACTAAGGAGTCATAGATGAAGACAAGATGCATGTAATACGTACAGGGTTAAATCACGGACCATGAACACTACAGTACTGAAGACATCCATTAATTTCGGAGTTTAATGTTAGCTGCCTTCAATCTAACTCTTCTACCTACCAAATCAAACACCACCAACACCAACCGATACATTCCTTTTTCCCTCCATCACAACTTTTTTTTAACATTTATTACGGTCTACGGATCAATGAATTTATATATATTTTTTAAAAAAATTTAAATCACTGCTTTTTTTTTGTTTAATCTGTCTTTAGATAAGTTGATAATGTTGTTATTCAATTTTCATTTTGTTTGGCACGCGTAGCCGATTTTTTTTTTTTTTTTTTATTACGGCATGTTCACCCTTCCCTTCATGGTAATTTAGCTTCTTTTTTTATTTCGATAAAATTTGCTGACAAGCCAAAATTATTAAGCTGGTGAAACAAATTAATTTCATTCTTATAGTAGACTTTTGTCTCTATTTATCTAATATCTGAAATCACAAATACACAACAATCTCAATTCTCATGTTTAATCGTAAACAGTTGTAAAATATCAGCTAATAAATTGTACTTCATGAATGCTGGCGGCCCCTAAATAAACTATCATACTTGTAGGTGCAAATGTATCGGATACGGATCGGATAGTGGTAAAATTATATATATATTTTTTAATACGGGTACAGATTGTATATTAAACGGATATAGATATAGATCGGATATTAAACAGATACAGATACACATATTCGTCTTTTTTAATAGTGAATAATATAATTGTTTGTATAATATATATTAAACTATATATTATATATCTACTATTCGGATACGGATAATTAAAGTTTAAAATCTACGGATATTCGGATATCAAATACATATTCAGATACAGTCGGATATCCAACCTGTTTGCACCCCTAATTGTACTAATGTTATTTTACATTTTACAGCTCTGTTAAAATTTGAGTCTGAAATAAAGTAACTTTTTTTTTTTTTTTTTTGGGTAGGATCCATGATAAATTAACTTGATAAGTTTGACCATAAAAAAAGTTGTTTCTAATATGGTAATTTAATAATTAAAAATGAGGAAAAAGAAAGAACTAATTATGATAAATAAATAGATGTGAATAGAATAACGTAGGAGGTCTGGAGGTGGCAGATACAGGGGAAAAAAAGAAGATGTCCCTTTTCTCTAATCCTAATTTTGAGATAAGAAGAGAGCCGAATAGCTCACATCTCTATTTAGTATTTACACTTGACCCATGCTTTTTGATTTTTCAAGCAAGCAATCATATACATACATACATACATACCCGATAGCACTAATCATAGGACGCTTATATCATCCGCCTCAGAGTCAGAGGTAGGGAAAAAGGGTTAAAAATAGGGAAGAGGGGGTGTCCGATGCCCATCGGATCAAAACAGTGTTCGATGGGTAGTTTGGACCGTCCGATCTACTTCAAGATCTGTGCGCACGGATATTGAGACAAACAGCACGGACATTAAAGTGATACGCACAGATCTTGAAATGAATCGGACTGTCCAAACCCCAATCGAACACTGTTTTGGTCCGATGGGCATCGGACACCCCCCTCTCTCTAAAAATAGGCGAGCAAAATAGTATAGTATAGTTGTGAAACTGTGAATGTCATGATGACATTAAAGAAAATATTTATAGAAAAAGAAAACACGAGTTTCAAATTTATAGAGGGGGCATGTCCGCGAGTCCGCATCTGCTGCGATTCTTCGCTCATGAACAGTGACCTGCGATTCCTGTTTTTCCAAATCCAACTGTTGAATTGTTTCGAGATTCGTGTAAAGAAAAATCAGTTGCTTTGAGATAAGTGTACGAAATTATTGGACGGTCAGATTTGGAAAAGCAGAGATTTTAGAGTTACTGTTGACTTTTTTAGAATCGCAGCAGATGTGATTTCCATGTCCGCATGTCACAGAATTCGTATCCTCTGCATTAAGACAGAAGAAAATCTTTTTGAGTTAATAAATTTTAACTGTTCGATTTGTTTTAAAATTTGTATTGATTAAATCGGCACTATATTGAATACCTCTTATGTTATACGCAGAAGTCAGATTGACTCTGTTTAAAATAACATAGTTAAGATTCATTAACTCAAAAAAATTTCTTCGGAGTTAATGCTGAAAATACATGTTTCATGTGACCTGCATCCATCTTATTTCAATTATTTCTCGTGGACATATCTAAGGATTTTAAGTAATTGGACTTGTAAATATGGTCAATAATTTTTGTATATATCTATAAACAAAATACCTCATATTAGTAATTAGGTTATATGTATTTTTTTTTGTAAGTTGTTTAAATTTGAATTTATTTGATAAATGATCTTTAAAATCAGAAGTTATTAGGGGTGTAAACGGATACGGATAATCTGCTTCGAATCCGCTTATTATCCGTATCCGGATTAAACGGATACGGATACGGATAATTTTAGTATATGGAAAAATAATACGGATACGGATAATTCCATGAGGATATAAACGGAACGGATATCCGTATATATCCAGATCCAAAATTTAATCTTTCAGCAGCTTTCAATTCATTTCACCCTTGCGAAATTTCCAAAAAACATACATATTCGTTTAAGTCCAAGAATCTTGGTAAAAAAATCATATAATATATTAGGATAATGGATTGGTTCTCTGAACCAATAAGCAATTAGTCATGCATAATCATCACTGTGCAAACTTAAAAAGTCTATTAAATTTTTGTCAATTTAGGTAATCAAATTAGGTAATTTAAAATTGTGAATTTAGTAGAATTACTCAATATCCGACAATTATCCGCTCCGTATTCGTATTCGAATCTGTATCCGTAGATTTCCGTTCCGTATCCGTATCCGTTTAAGACGGATATGATTTTCAATTTTGATATCCGTTTACTATCCGTATCCATATCCGTATCCGCTTGTTGAAAAACGGATGCAGACATGGTATTAGCATTATCCGCTCCGAATTTGCTCCGTTTACACCCCTAGAAGTTATATATGCATAACTATATATTCTTGTGTATTAAAAAAATATATATTATCTTAATTTGAAATATAATTTAGATCTTATGATGTTTGATAAATAAAAAAGAAAAGAAAAACATAGTATTGAGAATATTAGAGAGCATAAAGGTAGTGGAGGCCGAGCTAAAACAGGTACACATGCAGTGACCGCGACCGGGGGGGGGGGGGGGGGTTGGGGGAGGGAACTGGAACTGGATGGGTACATTCGTCATTCGTGGAGAACAAATTAGCAAACCCTGTGTCAAAAAAAAAAAAAAATTAGCAAACCTGGCAGAGTCAGAGTGGCATGCGCAGCGCAGTACACAGAAGCTGAGAACTGGGAAGAACGAAGAGACCTGGCAGGCGGACCCCACTCTGATACCATCCCCTGGAGGCTAGAGGTGGAATTGCGCGACAGATGACTACAAACTGATCAGATAGCGACACGTGCAGTACAGTACATTACAGTACTGTACATCCCAAGGAAATTTTGAAAGAAGAAACGGATTGGCGCTTGCGGTTGCTAATTGCATGCTATATGGAATATGGATTATGGATTATGGTATATTGGTATCCAAGGACATTCATGTCTCTCCATTCTTCATCTCCTGGTCGGCTCCGGTAGTTCTACTATAAGATTTTCTTTTAATATCACACACCTTTTCTTTTTCTTTTTTTGTGTGGAGACTGGAGAGAATTCAAATCCCCTAAAAGTAACTCAAATTTTTAGTTTGAACATAGACCGTCCGATCAGAATTTCCACGAGTATAAAGAAACCCATGAATTCTAACCCGAACCAAATTGATCTGGATTTTGATAATTAGATACAAACTCGAACTTTAGGAGATCCGAAAGCGACACTTGTTTTTTATACATATGTACTTCGTACAAGATAATAAGAAAATTTATAAACAAATTAATTCAATTCAATATATTTTAAATCCTTTATCTGGTATAAAATTAACGCAATGACATATATATAATCAACCGAATTTATTGAGTTTTGGTTGAAATTCATAAGTTCCATTTTGAGAATTGAGAACGGTTTCTAAATTTTAAATTTATGTCTCTGTTATGTCTTGAATTTTAAATTTTTAATAATTTAAAATTTAAGACTTAAATATCAAAATCAAAATAAAACTGTTAGATAAAAATCTAAATAAGTACCATATCGTAAAAATCTAAATACGTACTATATCGTGACCAAATTTAAAAGGATGGTCGTGACATATGAATAGTCATGGCACGTTAGTCACACCGAGATCACACATGACTAGTCATATTTGGTCACATTTAACTATTTTTTTCATAAATTAACTTAGTTTATTCAAGATTCTATTTGATCAAGATTTTTTTTTTGAATAGTTGGCAGTGGCTGCCAACTTGAAAATTTTATTAGATAATCACAATTTGTACAGGGGGGGGGGGGGGGGATACAGTGGGTCATGAGATCCTACTGTTTCCCGTTACAACATATCAAATTCGTTCCCAAGACAGTGCTACATTCCATGCCCTCTCTGCTAACACCTGAGGAGGAACCAAAGTGTTCTTAAAAATGTGACTATTTCTATTCAACCAAAGGTACCAGCAAAGGCCTATGGCTCCTGCCATACCGCGCCGGTTACCAGTAGCCTCGCGTGTCCTGAGGTGCAGTACGGACTTGTACCAAGTGGATTGGATGTCATCCCCCAATCTGATTAAGTTGTAACCAAATTTGACATTCAAATGGGCCCAGGCACTGACGGCGAACCGACAGTGAAAAAAGAGGTGCATACTGGTTTCAATTCCTTGATCGCAAATCGAACAAGATAAGGTGCTGGGAATATGCCGTCTCCACAGCTCCTCTCGCGTAAGCAAACGATCTTGCAGTAGTAAGAAAAGGAAGATTTTTACCGTTTGTGGAATTTTAGCAGTCCAAATCTCCATAAACGGCCATCTCGTTCTTCCAGCAGTCTTGATCATCAGATAGAACGAGTTTGAGGTGTATAATCCCGCGCTATGCCATCTCCATGAGACCAGGTGTCCATTTTTTATGACACTCCACTGGTACCAATGCAAGATTTTGATCAAGGATTTCCAGAAAAATGAACCGACAGAGTTCCACCTTCTCCGGCCACTACGCACTGAGACCCTGATTTTCATGACTGTGGCTGACCAAAGTGCATTTGGGTTTGAGTTGGGAAGCCATATCCATCTGAGGAGTAGACTCGTGTTCTGTAGGGTGATATCAGTGACTCCCAACCCGCCCCACTTGCTCGGCATGCACACTATGTCCCAGCAGATAAGAGAAATGCCACTATTAGCGCCCCTGTTCCTGCCCCAGATAAAACCCCTTCGAATGCGATCAAAGCGTGCCACTACCCATGCCGGCAGCCTGAAACTTTCCATGTAGTAAATTGGCAAGGAGGAGAGGACAGATCTCGTTAGCTGAATTCTGCCTCCCCTCGTGAGCAGCTTAGACTTCCACCCCTGTAGCCTCCTGTCCACCTTTTCAATTAATGGGAGAAAATTAGCCCGCTTGGGTGCAGTAATGGACAGAGGCATCCCCAGGTATGGTACAGACAGGTGTTCGCGTTTGCACCCCAGGATTAGTGCCGCATCGCTGATATCCTGTTTTGACATGTTGAAAGGCACAAACAAGCTTTTCTGAAAGTTTATTTTTAGGCCTGATATCTGTGCAAACAACCTCAGCATTAATTTGAATGATACGAGTGACTCCTGGTTTTCTTGGCACAAGAATACCGTGTCGTCAACGTACTGTAGGCTGAGCAGCGATTCTCCAATTTTTCCAGAAATTGGCATCACTAATGATCTGTTGAGGCCTCCCACCATCCGTTGCAGGACATCTGCTGCCAAGATGAATAGCATTGGAGAGATAGGGTCTCCCTGGCGAAGGCCGCGCGCATGGCTAAAGTAATCGGACTTTTCTCCATTAACAATCAGCCGTGTAGAGGAAGTATTGAGAAGTGCCTCTATCCATTTACACCAGTTGTCTGGGAAACCATGCGCCGCCATTACTCGTTGTAGGAACTCCCACTCCAGTGAATCAAATGCTTTACTAAAATCGATCTTTATAAACACGGCCGGATTGGTTGTCTGAGAAACATGGTGTAAGAGTTCTCTTGTGGAGATGAAGTTCTCAGAAATGAACCGACCTTTGATGAAGGCGGTTTGTTCAATAGAAATCAACTCTGGCAACTTCAAACTCAGCCTGTTTGCAAGGGTTTTGGCAAGAGATTGATTATGCTGATTGGCCGATACTCTTGGACTGTTTTCGGATTATCGTTCTTTGGCAGCATGATAATGTTCGCCCTATTGTGCTGCTGCAGATCCAAGGTTCCCTCATAAAACTGGTTCATGATTAGCAAAATCTCTCCCTTGATTTCTGGCCAGTACGTCTTGACAAATTCGTTAGTCAAGCCGTCTGGGCCTGAGGCCTTGTTGGCGGCAAGGCCCTTGACAATCGCATGAATTTCTTCCTCGGTAAACGGAAGTCCCAAACAAGTCAGGTCTGGTCCCTCCCGGAAAAGGCCAGCTGGGTCAAAATAGGTCACTCCCAAGGAGCAGCCCAGCACTCCCCTGATGTGATGAAAGAAGGCCTGCATTACCTCGCCTGGGTTGGTGAATTCTCTTCCATTGTATTCAACAGAAGTGATTACACTCTTTGCAGCGCGGTTAGATGCATAAACATGGAAGTATCTGGTGTTTGCATCTCCTTCCCGCAGCCACTGACAATGTGCCCGTTGCTGCCACCGCTTCTCTTCAATGTTTGCCAATTCATATATCAATTTTCTGAGATGCCGACGCCTATCAAACTCGGGTGTGCTTAATGGGCGTATTTCCTCCAATCGGTCATATAGAAGGACCGCCTGTTTGCAAAGCTCTAACCTTTTCACCACTGAGCCAAACTTCTGTTTTTGCCATACCCGTAATTCCCTCTGCAAGGCTTCAGATTTGCGATAAAATCCCTGTAAGCCCTGATCCGAACTTAGTTCCCCCTGATGCCACATGTGATCCACCTTTAATCTGACCTCTGGGTACTGACACCAGAAGTTTTCCTATTTTAGATCGCGTGGGGCTGTTTTCCGTTGCCCGCAGGACAGCAAGAGGGGACAGTGATCGGACACAGCCATTTCCAGAGCCGTTAATCCAATCTTAGGAACCCGCAGTGCCCATCCCGGGGACATGAAAATCCTATCAATTCGCGAGAAAGTCGGCGTCGGCCTTTTACTGCTCCACGTGTATGCCCTGTTTGCCAGTGGAATGTCGACAATCTCCAAGTCCCTGATCAAATCATTAAACAAAGTCATTAGTGCCATACCTCGCATATCACCCGGGCGATTAACAAGCCACCGTGTGATGTTGAAGTCTCCCAAGAGGATCCATTCGGTTTGTACCATGCCAGCCACGGATCGTAACTCGGTCAGGAATTCTCTTTCCAATTCATCACCCTCGCTCGGACCATAGACAGATGTGACAAGGAAAGAGAATCCTGAGTTTGCTTGTTGCAATAGAACAGAGATTGTGTTTGGCGTTGTCCATGTATTGATTAACTGGTACGACCTCTTCCAAGAGATTATCACGCCTCCTGAAGTTCCCCTGGTTAACAACACCGCACATTCCCTTTCGAAAAAGGATGGAAGCACCCTTGCATGGTTTCGTGGGTCAAAAGTACTCCACTTCGTCTCCTGGATACAATATATATCACAGCGTGACGACTTAATCACATTCTTAACCACCTGGCACTTATCGTCTGCCCCCAACCCCCGTGCATTCCAGTATAATATCTTAAAGCTCTTGATATTCATGGATAACTAAATTACTTCCCTCGACTTCCACTCCTGTGATCCCCTATCCCCAGGATCTACTGTTCCATTGCGGAACCCCCTGGCGCGCTACCTGCGCCGCCCTGCTGTGGCTGAACTCGCCGGCTTTCGCCGCCTGTGATTCTTTCCTGATTATCTCTCAGGATTTCTTTCTGAATGTGCTCTGGAAGAAGGCCCCATTCTTTTGACAAGGCATAGCTGTGTGCGTCAGCTACCCAAACTTCGTGGAGGCCCTCCAAGTTAACTTCTAGGCCCGCTTTAGCCCTTGTTTGATCTCCCCTTTTATTAGAAGGGCCCTCTCCCCCCACTGGTTTCCTCTTGGGCCTTCCAGCAGTGCCGGCCTGTTGTGGGCCCGCAAGTTGGGGACAGGTGTCCACCATAATATCAGTTGCCAGCTGTAAAGACTCCGTGGGTGCCAGCTCAGGTGAAGCTTCTACTACCGTAAGGGCGCGGTCCTCCTGATTCGGTTCGTGCACAATTACGTCAGAGGATACAGTGGGCGGGGTCTTCTGTGCCTGATTTGGTGTGGTCGAATAAGATTCAATTGAAGGGAGCTCAATTCCTCTATCCGCCGTAGGCGCCACACAGATTTCCCCCCTTCGGAGGATCTGGACTTGCGGAGACACAAGTAGTGCTGTGATCGCATGCGGAGTTCTTGGTGGGTTTTGCATGCAGCCAAGTTCATCCTGCAATGCTATAGTCTCAAACTGACCCGCCTCAGGCAGATTAGAGGGGGGTGAGTTATGAACTATGCTGACAAGCTCAGCATTCCCCTGGGAATAAGGGAATGGCAGAGGGTCAGGCTCTGTATGCGTTGTCCAACGCTGATCATCTGTGGTGCGATGAGAAATGTCCATTGGTGCGGTGACCTCTACCTCGTCGACCACCGGTAGTGTTTCTCCGATTGTTTGGAGGTACTCCCGTAGGTCTGGAGGCAGGGTTGTCGGATCCCTACCCTGGCATAGCTGGAGGACAATTCTCATGGGAATGTGCATAACCTCCTGCTCATCATGGAAGATGTTTCCTCCTGAAGAGCCCGAGTCCGGCGAGTTCGGAACCGGCCTCTTGCATTCCGGTGGTCGTAGGGGGAAGTCATTCTCCTCGTAGATAGGAGCTCGGCTCCAACGAAGAGGCAGAACCCGGATCGTGTACCTGAAGCCTCCTATGACGGTGTCAATGGCCCGTGGGATTCTCTCCAACTTGTTAGTAGCAATGGCGACTGTCCAAGCAGTGTAGTTTGCCGTGTGTGGAGGCGAAACTGTCCCAAGGTAGAGGCCAAAGTTAGAGACCATCCTGATGATGTCCCTCTCTCTCCACAAATGCATTGGTACCCCGGCGAGGTCGAGGAGTACTTTGAACTCCGGGATTAGCTTTTCCGCTTGCGTATAGAGGCTCCAAGGCTGAAAGTCCAGGTCAAGGTTCCAGACTCTGTCAGGGACGGCCTCTATGAAAGTCGCCGGTGCGAGTCCCGGGGGTAGATGCAGTAGGCAGGTAGAGCCGTTGATGGTGGCGACAGATAGTTCAGATGCCTCTACCAAGTCAATGGCCAATGCAAACCCAATAACTTGGTCAGCTAAGAGGTCTCCCTCCCAGTCCAGAGCTCGGACTACGACCGCCTATCGCAGCGCCATCACTTCATTGGTGTAGTCGTCATCTCTATCAATGAAGCAGGTGATTACCTCCGGTCTTTCCTGTGGCATCTCCGGAGGAAGGTAGGGATAGGAACCCGTCAGGAGTTCATCAAAGGACGGTTCCAAGGAGGCTTTGGGTGGAGATGGGTGGGTGGCTTGGCCCCTGACCGGACCTTTCTTGCGACACCTGTTCCCGGGGTGACCATCCTCCCAACACCGCCCGCATTTAATAGGGTTCCTGCATACCGCTGCTGTGTGGCCAGTGCGGCAACAACGAAAGCAGCGACCTTTCCACTCTTTGAACGCCGGCGAGGGTGGGAAGCGTAAGGTAGTTGGGCTGTGCGGGGAGGTGTAGACCGCCTGAGCAATGGGGACAGGGGTAGAGGTAGGTTTGGCTGGGTTGCTGCTGGGCTGCTGGTGGGTAGGTTTTGGAGGTGGTGGGGTTGTCTGAGGAGATGGAGGTTTAGCCGCAACCTGGGCGTAGGTCAGGGAGTAAGGGTGGTAAGGTTTAGCCTTGTGTGGGGAAGGGGGGTGGTTTTTGCTCCAGTTGTCGGGGTACCTGCGCCGCCGCTGCACCATTTGCCACTCGCCTTGGCTTTCTTTCGCTGTTCGCTCCATCTGAGTGACCCCACAACGTATATCTGTGGCTAACATCATTTGATCAAGATTTAAAGGTCCTAATTACATGTAACTCACGTGATCACGTGATGTATTGTGCCGTGACCAAATCTTTCGCATGACGTGCCATGTCAAAATTGTATAATATAGTCATGTCACACACGAATGGTCACAACAGGGGACACGCAAGTCATGACATGTAACCGGCACATGTGTCGTGCTGTGACGTATCTGATCACGCTGTGATTTTTTTAGATCCCTACTGTTAAATACGATCTACATTCATTTTATGTATTCATATGTAAAAATTGAAAAGTTATAATTTTGTTTGTGTATTATTAATGTTATTAGAAAATTAAAAAATAAAAGTACAATAAATGCACAAAAGATAAAGAAATTTGAACCTCATTTTTTTAAATATTAATAGATATCACAATTTAAATCAAAGTTCTCTTTGTCAATTTTACAATTTCTATTGATATTTTTATTTAATAGTGTGTGTGTTTTTATTTTTTTCTTTCATTTTCCAGCATATGGATCACTCGAGTCGGCCATAAGAAATTAAGAATAAGAAGACAAGGACTGTTTTAGCTGATCCGATTATTAGACTGGGGAATCAAATCTCTTGCTTACAGAGAGTATATCTATCTGTCCGTTCATTCCATACATATTTTGATCCTAGCTCCTAAGCAATTATAATTAAATATGAATCGTATCTTCTCAAATTAAATTCAAATATTCCCTATTTGTAATTATGACCGTTTAAATATTATTATTTTTAAATCAGAATAAGAATGAAATTTTCAGCCGGCAGTAAACGGGAGATTTGGTTCCATTAGAGATTAGATTGGCGTGGAAGTGGAAGTGGAAGTGGATCGCTTTCCAAGTAAGGCTAATAAGGCTAATTAATCCTGGTTTTTATTTCCTTCTTCACCACTAATCAATCTTGTGGTGATCTGTGTTGCGGGTTGATGAATGTACAGTTAAAAACATAACATAATTATATTGGATGATGATGAATCTAAAATGAAGTCAAAGTACGTACGAGTCATGCTGCTTACATTAATTAACACACAGAAATGGATGATCAGTAAAACGAAGCTCATAATTAAACTTGGTATGGAAAATCTATCTGCCTATATATATTATCAGCAGCTCGCACCGTAATTTGTCATAAAATAAGCGCCATAGTCATAGATCGAAAAGCAAAGCATTCTTTAGTAATACGATCGAATACCAGCCTGAGCCTGAGCCTGATGGAGTGGGAGTTGCTTTCTGATCCGAGTGAGTCTTGCATTTTACAGGGTGTTCGCGGACCACTTTGCTTGATCCGTGTCAGTGTGATTGTTTGGTGCCCTTTTGGTTTGATTCCAATTCCAATTCCAATTCCAATTCCAAAGTTCAAGTGGGCTTTATTCCCATATAATTAACATGTACTTATCTTTTATTAACCACCGGTCCAAGATTCTTGCGCTGGCATCAACATTTACACTTACTCTTTTTTTTCTTTTTTCTTTTCTTTTAATATAGAAAAGATGTCTTTCTAAAGTGCTGGTGTTGGTAATTTATATTAAGTTCCACAGATCCCACCACTTGTTTAAAAAGAACAATGCTGCTAAAGCAATGAATAAGTAGAGCCGCAGAGGCATCTCAAATCAGACACACACACCTGATACACTACATGTATGTAGTCATGAATGTCATGTTTCATTGTGGAGTAAATTAAGTTGCTATTAATTAAATTGCTTATTTTATTTTACTTCACATATTTTATAATTCATTTAGTGACTTAAGTTATAGCTTAAATTAATCTACTTGAAGGAGTAAGATGTTCAAAAATATATTTATGTCTATGACAATGGGTTCTATAAGTGGAGCGAGCAAGTTAATCAACCTAGAGAAGTGAAAAAAATTACTCGGGATTAACTCACCTTTTACTCTATCTTATTCCTCTCATTTTACTTCTCGTTTGACTACTTAAGTGTGAAATAAAAAGTTTACTCCACAACCAAACATCACCAAAAACATTTGCAATATTTCTAGAAAAATATACGAGTCTTTAAAGTACAGAATTAGTTAATTATGGGAACTACACTGGAAAGTCATTTTGAATTGGCCTTAGTAAATCGCAGGATATCTATTATTTCACTTTTGATTATTTAAAAAGGAAAAACAAAAGAGAATTTTAATAAAGAACGGGGAAAAAGATAGGAAAATCAAATAGAAGTAAAGAGCCCAAAATAAAAGAATAATAGAAGGATGAATTGAGAGAGAGAATAAAAGGTACATTTTTACCGTCTGAATTCCGGCATTTTTATTCATAACCAAAAAAATAAATAAAATAATATTAATAACCAGACTCCCAAAAAAATTATATCCATAACCAAACCGCCCCCCGGGGGGGCGGTTTAGTCCCCCCCAACCCGCCCCCCAGTGGGGCGGTTTACCCCCAGACCAACCCGCCCCCCGGTGGGGCGGGTTGCTACAGTATTTTTTTTTTTTTTTTTTTTAAGATTTGAATTTTCAATCTAAATAATGAATGTATTTGTTTGAAATTATAGATATGAAATTAATGACTAAAAATAATATGAAATTAAAAGAAAGGAGAAGTAACATCTCTGATCAGTAATCTATTAGTACCTCCTCAGGGCAAGTGCTTTCATTTGGTCGACTAGATCATTACTTTTGATTCACAACCTTTATTTGCTTCACTTCAGTGTTCATTGGCACATTCATTTAGGAAAAAAATTAATCAGAAAGAACACAGAAACACAGACTGAGATTTACTTACTTATGTACACTGAATCTAAAAATGAGAAATAAAATAATAAAATAAAACTGTTAAATTTAATCTTACTTATTATTTTCTTTATGCACATACAAAACATTACAATAGCAAACAAAAATGTTCAATCTTACTTACTTATGTCCTCAAATTGTTTTTCAAGATCTTAAAATATATCATTTTTTTTTCAATCTTACTTACTTAATAACATTATTAAAAAAAATATATATCATTAATTACTTAATGTTTTTTTTTTTTAAATCTGAATCTAAAAATGAGAAATAAAATAGCAAAATAAAACCGTTAGATTTAATTTTTAGGAGAAATTTCCAGTGTACCCATACAAATTCTAGAAATAGCCAATATCCCCATCAAAACACTATAATAGCTAATATTCCCATACAAATTTCAAATTCTTTCTTCTATCCCCTTTTAATCATTTCATCTTTTATTTAATTATTTTTAAATTTAAATTGACCATTATGTCCCTCTAATTGTAAATGGACATGTCCATTAAAGTTTAAATAGGATTGAATTGAAGAAGAAATGAAAGATGCTTTGTCTTAGTACCTAATGTTTCATTCCATCTATAGTACTATTCCCTTTCTTCGCTACAAAATCTAACTTTGAGAATTTGCTTGAAATTAGTGAAAACCAAATGAATTTACCACAACTCCCACTTTCATTGTCCCGTCTTCTCCACCTATACTCCCCCTCCCGTTTACTGTTTCTAATTGAAGTATAAGAATGTGTTAAAAATGAAATTTAGTTTGAAATTCAGTTTCTTACTTTTTAAATATCTAAATTTCTCTTGTTAACTTAGTGTCCATATTCAGTTAGCCCCAACACAAACTGTGAGCATGCTCAAACATTACATCAGGTAACAAGACCACTTGAACCAAGCCATAGACCTGCTGGTACCAATTAAACCCAAAACCAACACTTTTTACAAGACAAAAATGCCTTTCTGGAGCTTTCGACACAAAAATGCTTAATTTGGAGTTGTGAGCTATTCTATAAAAAAAATAACAAAACATGGCTATGAATGCCAAAACTACCCTTGATAAGTTAAATTTGAGGAAATAAGCCATTTAGAATCTTGTAAAAATTATGAAGCCATACATGAACATTAGATACATGCTTGCACATGATTCATACATATTTTCCCATAATGAAATACAAAAAATTGAATGAACAAGGGGGTCAAACTCAAAACACAACACTTTGTCCTTCACACCATAAGCAGACAACGGGGTGAACATTAACCCCTCACTCAAAAAATTACTGCCACAACTAAGTACTGATATGGATTTTGAAGAAAAATAAAGATTTAATCCTTATTTATATATTGATTGGATGAGTACTGAGTATTGGTAAAACTAAGACTTTTTCAAACCCTAAGGTCTCTGGAACCCACCTTTGCTTATCCTTTATTCAATCATGTGCCTTTCTTTTATTACTTAGTAGTAAACTGAGTACTGGTACCAGTTCTTTTACAAATGATAGTTTCAATTTTTCTGAGACTCAATATTGCTTTTTTGGCTTCTAGGGATGCTGTTGTGTCTGCACAAGTTTAGTTTTTACTTTCTTACCTAGTATGATTATATACAAATCATTAGCTATTCGCTAATGAATTGGGTTTTAATGTAATCTATACTTGGTTACTACATAATGTTTCATATTGAAATTAAATAATCAACATGTTATTGTAGGTTTGAACCAGACATGATTGCCTTTGAGTGTTCCTTAGGGGGGCAGTGATAAGGAGAGGAGCTGAGTAAAATTCAATTCTTTCTATGCACATAACGAAATAACATATCAAAAATTTAATTATTTTATTTGATAACAAGAGAGCAACAGCAAAATTCAATTTCTATGCACAACAACATCATGAATTGATCCAACCAATCAAAATCATAAAGAAAAAAAGATATTTTTTTATTTCTTTTGGGCATTCACACCACGACACAAAGTAACTTTTTATTTTTGCATTTCTCATTTTTGGAGGCAACCAGCAATAACAACCTTGATTGCTGACAAACACATAACGAAATAACATATCAAAATTAAATTCTTTATCTGCACCACACAAGTTCGTCTCACGTAAAAATTATAATTTTGGAGTGTTAATACATACTACCAATAAACATTGGTACATGTGATTGTGAGGGGTCTAGAGTAATGCCGGAGATGTGGAGTTGTCGTAGGTAATGAAAGCACCTGCAAAATTTGAACTACCAATAAGAGAAAAGCATTTACTAAACCCGCCTTGGTTCCTCATCGGCGACAGAGGCACACACACGCTGGGTTCGTATCTATAATTTCAAACAAATACATTCATTATTTAGATTGAAAATTCAAATCCTTAAAAAAAAAAAATACTGTAGCAACCCGCCCCACCGGGGGGCGGGTTGGTATGGGGGTAAACCGCCCCACTGGGGGGCGGGTTGGGGGGGACTAAACCGCCCCCCGGGGGGGCGGTTTAGTTATGGATGGAATTTTTTTGGGAGTCTGGTTATTAATATTATTTTATTTATTTTTTTGGTTATGAATAAAAATGCCGGGTCTGAATTCCTGAGTGAGTTTTCCTTAGATAATTAGAATATTTCTGGCCGAATCAAAGTAATTTTGAAACCTATTTAAATTAAATTACGATGAGAGATTCACTTATGACATTTGAAATTAAGCTATAAAATATTACAATTCAGTTTTGTGATTTTCGAAATTCAAACAGCCGATCCAAACTGTTCAACATGATCTCTATATTAAAATGTATTTGGATATCAAATTTTTTTTATTTTTTTTACTATTTATTAAATATTTTACAAAACTACTGTTTTTTAGTGGTTCACATAATAGTCTAAAAACAACAGTTTAATAAAATACTTAATAAATAGTAAAAAGATTCAAAAATATATAAAATTTGATCTCTAAGCACATTTTAATGTAGAGATCATGTTGAACTGTTTGAATCTACTGTTTAGACTTGAAAAAATCACAAAATCGAATTATTATAAGACGTAACTTATAAATGTTGTAAGTGTATCCCTCCTCTTTAAATGACAGAAATTAAGTTCGCTTTGAGATTCATATGAAATTAAAATGAATGACTTAGATCTCATTTGAAACAGTGGGATATTGCACTGGTCTGATATATTTCCGAATTCCTGACCAAATTTAAAAAACCCTTCCTTGTAGCAAAAACAAATAATTAATTTGAAGATATTTATATATGGATTACCTGTACGAAATTTGGTATGCAATAAATTAAACAGTAGATTCCAGATTTGGCTGCACCTTATATTAATTATATATACGCCTCTTTGTCTTATTTAATTCTGTGTAACTATTCCATGCCTTTCCTAGCTTTGTCCTTTTTCTCTCATGATGTTTGATGTTTGTTTAACAAAAGCCAAAATGTAATAAATAAAAAAAAATATCAAAATCAAATTAGCTTAGAGAAGATAAAAAAATCGGGAAGTGAAGTATATATATGATCTGGAGGCATGCATAATTAATGTTGCACTTGCTGAGAATGAGATAGCAACAACATGAATTAATCATGATGCTGCGCCATGCCGGCCCATGCGCGGTTTTATTCGATCTAGAGATCGAAGAGATAAGGGATAAGATATAAGATATATCACAAGGCCCCCAAGAAAATAGATCGGACGGATATATATATATATATATATATATATATATAGTGTTGATCGATAATTAAGCATGCAAGCGACGTACGTAAGATTATTAATTTTATCCGGGCCGTTTGAGGATCGATCATGCATGATGCTAGCTAGATTGCTAGTACGTACATACGGTCGAAATTAGAAAGCAGCAGGTATCTAGATTTTGTTTTATTTGACTAACTCCATATTTAATTAATCAGACAAGATCAACAAAATATATATTTTTTGTAAATTAAGCTTCTGACTTTTACATATATATTTGCATATTAATTATAAACACACAGAAATAAAAATATTTTATTGTTGCTTAGTGTTTGATCCGACAGTCGAAAAACAACTATTTAATTTGCAATATGTACGTACCTTACGTTTTACAGATCACATGCATAATTTTAATTATAATAAAAAAAAAGTATCATTACACCCATTTGGTATGAATTATTTTGTCGTTCGATAATGATTAACTAGAAATAATTAGATGGCCCACATAAATTTAAATCGCAATTAGTTTTCTAGCATAATAATAAATAGACATCCTAGATCTCGGACTGTAAGACAAGCAGTTATAAATAGTAGCATCAGCCTACTACTCAAAAAAAAAAAATTAACTAATTTTGCATATCAAGCTTCCCATTTTGCTTATATATTTTGGGGAAAGTTCAGCCAGTTTGGTTTTAGGAATAAAAAATTGCAACAACTTTTTGTCACAATAGGTTTAGCCTTCAGTTATTCCTAAATTAAATAACTTTTTTTTACAGCACGTGACACAAAATTCAGCACTCAATAATCAATCAAACGTCCTGTTTTGCTCGAATGTTTTGGGAAGTTTCGTGCCTTCCGTTCTTAGAAAAAAAAGGTCCAACAGTAATTTCTCATCTTTCAAAATGCGTTTGTTCTCTGCCAATACATCTTCTATTAATACATTATAAGGCAATTTAATTATTTTTTAACTAAAAAATTGTAATTATAAAAAAAGAAAAAGAAAAACAGTGCGAGCTTGGATCTAATAACATTCAAAAAACAGTCCTTAAAAAAAAAAAAAAAATTCAGAAAAGAGAAAAGAAAAGAAAAGATCAAAGCATAGCAAAGCAAGGTTGGATTTGATACACGTCAGGCACACAAAAAGTAAGCTGGTAGCCGTGAAAGGCCCATGTATAAAGGCTCGTATTTATAATAATGGGCTTGAAAAGGCCAGAACAATGTCCATTTCCACTATCAAACGAGCAAGTTATCAAAAGGAGTCGAGGTACCCCGTACGGCCGTATTTTTTTAAAAATTAATTCGTACCAACTATTTCTAAACAAAAAACCGAACAGCTAGCAATAGCATACCCCTGACTACATATAATATACACGTGCAAGTACTGATATGATTGATTCAAAGTCCTCCCATAGTCCCATGTAGTTGGACAGCGCCTTGGTTCCCTCTGAATGAAATAGCATGCTTGCACAGATCGCCGGGTAGCACCAACCTCACAGCATCGTGCACCTCGCGCCAAGTGATCGTCTGCTAGCTTGTTGTTGTACTTGGATAGCCTCGATGCCTCGTCTGCCACTGCCAGTCTCTCCATTTCAAGCGCGACAGTTTCGCTGTTACCTTCTTCTTCGACAACAGCCACCTGGACAGTTTCCTTTACGACCTTCTTTGTCGTCTTAACCATCGATATCTTTTGCCTCTTTGGCGACATTTCTTCAATTTTGTTTTCGTCAATTAATCTATATATTATATTATATGTTCTACTTTTTACCGACTAGAGTTCATATAAGATGAATATATAATTAGTTAAAGTGAGGGGGTGAAGTACGGTGGCAGGAAATTTCTGGAAGATCGATGCTGGGAGGCTGACACGTGGGGAAGACGTGGCAATAATATGAAAGGGCATTGGATACGTGGCATTCAAAAGTATTGGCAATGACATAAAAAAAAAAAAAAATACTCAAATTTGACAAGAAAATTTAATTTTAGCAAATTTACTTTCATTAACATGCATTCAAAAGAATTGGCAGAGAACTATCTCTCTATAACTAATTAGTACTATTTTAAAATATAATTAATTATCATTATGATTCAGCATCAAGCAATACTGTGAGAATTGATTGAGAACTTCATGTATTAACCAAGTCTAAATTCCTAAGCTTCTGATATGAGCTATAAAGCCATTCAATGGACTTAAAAAAAAATAATGTCATTATAAAGATATCTATATACATAGGCAAATAGTGAAATGAACAGGTACATTAAATTTGTAAAACTAAGATAAACAATTACATAAATTTGAGCATGTATGTTTCTCAAATTAAAGAAAAAAAAAATAGAGTAATACCTTAGTATCTGTAGCAGGACCAAAGCACTCACAAAGATGTATAGAACAATAGAACAGATTTGTCAAGATGAAATTATTGTAAATTTCTACCATTAAGAACAATCAAATAGAATATAATCGTATCAGTGCATAGTAAAATTTTAATTTAAGTAATGTGCACTATATAATTTGGTATAATATAGGAATATTACCGTAAGTTGATAATTGTTCGGAAAAAGGAATAAACATGACGTAAGCCTTACCATAAGTCGAACCATATCTACACATAAGTCAAATAAACAGAAAAGCTCCAGTAATCTTGAGAAATTGGCTGAATTGATTAAAAACTCTAAACCCTAAAATAACGTAAAGAGGAAATTTTAAAAAGCTGCTAAATAAACTTTGCAATAAAATATATAAACAAAAGTCAATTAGTTTATAAAATCTACATTGAGAAAACAAATTCACTTTCATATTTGAAAAATCTAAACCAAATAGAGAAATGTTAAATTGGATGAGAAGGAGAGCAATGGAGCTAAATACTTGAACATACAGAGACACAGCAGGTGAGTTGTGCGGGTTGAACAGAGTCTGGAGGCGGTTTGCTGGAGTCTTGGAGGAGGAAATGGGGATGCGGCAGGTGGTGAAAATGATGATGCATGCTGGAGTCTTGGCGATAGCAAAGGAAAAGAAATGGTGATAGCAAAGGAAGAAAAACAATAAAACTGGCAAGAGATTGGAGAGAAAGGAAAAGAACTTTCCAGATATGGCATAAAAGGGTTTTGGGAAGATTTTTTCACGGACCACTTGTCTATGAAATAAGTTGATATATGAGACCACATGTCTGTGTATGGGGACGAAATCGTTCACTCATGGATCTAAAATTAAGTTATAAGATAGATGTCATCTTATATAAAGTGGTTTAAAATTTGAACAGTTCGAAATTAACTGCTCTTGATGTATTATCAAACTGTTATAAAATAAAGATTAACAAACATAAACAAGGAGAGAGAAAGTAAAATATGACAATTTCTTTATTCATATATTTCTCATGTATTACATCTCTATCGAATACAATATTACAAAGCCTCTATTTATAGGCTACAAAATGTAAATCAAAAGCCATACAAAATAATAAATGGAGAAATGAATTCCAATAGTAGTGGGATATGAATTCCAATAGTAGTGGGGTAGTGGATAATTGAATGAGGATTAATATTGGGAGTTACAAAATGAATGGCATCCACATATTATAATATATTCATAACACTCCCCCTTGGATGTCCATTTCATAAGAATATGCCTCATTAAAACCTTACTAGGAAAAACCCTATGGGATAAAAACCTAGTGAAGGAAAAAGAGTACAATATTCTTCTAAATACGCAACTACAACCTTATCCGGAAAACCCAGTGGGAAAAACCATGGTTAAGGAAAACATAGTGCATATTAACTCCCCCTCATTACAGCATCAATCAAGACCTTTAAGTTGGCAAACTCCAATATTACGAACTAACTTTTCAAATATTGCCGTAAGGAGCGCCTTAGTGAATAAATCTGCCAGATTCTCACTTGAACGGATTTGTTGAACATTAATAACATTATCCTGATTTTATTTGAGTAATACATGCAATATTATCTCCATATATGATCGTCAGGATCATTTCTCCATAAGACAAGCCATATGTCTGACGAATGTGTTGAATCACAGATCTTAACCAAACACATTCTCGGTTTCGTGTGTTGCTAGAATAATATATATATATATCAGGTATTGTATGTTCAACAAAAATATAAGTGCTCATATTGCACTAAGATATGGTTCTTCAGGACCAAGTAATTTTTCTTTCAATACACATGTAATATACTTTTCTTGATGTATAAAAATATTACTTCTCAAATGTTCAATTTACAATCCAAGGCTAAAAATTTATTCTCCCAAAATCTTTCATCTCAAATTCTTTCTTTAAATAAATTATTTATTTTAGAAGCTCTTCAGGAGTTTCATCTTTCAACATAGATTGCAATCATAACAAAATCATTTTCATACATTTTCACAAAAATACAAAATATATCATTTTTATATCCATATTGCTTTAATCAAAATAAAAATGTATTTAAT
This sequence comes from Carex arenaria, assembly GCA_964058825.1. Lineage (NCBI taxonomy): Eukaryota > Viridiplantae > Streptophyta > Magnoliopsida > Poales > Cyperaceae > Carex > Carex arenaria. Next base: position 39,303 of record CAXKVW010001691.1, read on the forward strand.
TTAATTGAATAATGTTCTCGAGAACCTAAATTACATGCTTCAGGCATCTTAAATCCTTCAGAGATTTTCATATAAATAGCATTCACAAGAGAGCTATATAAATATGATATAACAATATCCATTAGGTGCAAATCATGTCCTTCATGGACTGCCAGACTATTTATATATCGAAAAGTTGTTGCATCCACCACATGTGAGTATAATTGTTTATAATCAATTCTAGGTGTTTACGAAAAATCTTGGGATACAAGCCGCTCTTTATATCATATAATTTTATACCTTCAGGTATTGGAACTTCAGGTCCAAACACTTTTCGTTTTTCAAGAGAGTTTAACTCTGCTTCAATTGCACCTTTCTATTTTGGCCAATCATTTCTTTGTCGACATTCTTTAATAGACTGCGGGTCATGATCCTCACTATTTATTATATTTAGCGCTATATTATATGCAAAAATATCATTGATATCAATTTTATCTCGGTTCCATCTTATTCCATTCATGATATAATTTATTGAGATCTCTTTATTTTCATGAATTTCATATATTTGAGTTTCTGCTGGAACTCCAACATTACTTATAATTTTATTCTCTTCTGGAGTTTTATCTGAAATTATTTTATCCTCGACTTGACCATTTTCATTCTTTGCTCCTTTTCTTTTTTGAGGATTTTTATCTTTGGAACCGATTGGTCTTCCACGCTTCATGCGTGCTATAATTTCATTAGTCTGTCCTACAAGGACATCGACTTTAATTGGAGCATTAGCAGCTGGTACATGTGATCTGGTCACTTTCTTTCAATCAATAAATGTGTCTGGCAATTGATTAGTAAATATTTACAAATGAATTATCTTTTGAATATTTAATTCACATTCTTTAGCATGAGGGTCAAAATGAGACACTAATAATTCATACTAATATATTTTTCCAGCTGATTTTGTTTTTCTCCCCCCAAGGTTGGAAATATTGACTCATCAAAATGACAATCGGCAAACATAGCCGTCAATAAATATCTTGTCATTAGTTCTATATACTTTATAGAGATTCAAATCCAACATAAATTTCCAACCTTCTTTGAGTTCCCATTTTAGTGCGTTGTGGTGGAGTAATTAGAACATATATCGCACATTCAAAAATTATTATATGGGAAATATTAGATATGTGACCAAAAGCTAATATCAAAGGGGAGGTTTTATTATAGATAGTTGGCCTGATGCGAATTAGTTTTGCTACATGCAAAATAACATGTTCTCATTTTGTGTATGAACATAAGCTACAGGATGTTCAACATCAATTCTAATATACATGCATTATATGAGAAACAAATTCACCAGCATTGTCTAGACGTATATTCTTAATTGAATAATTATAAAATTATGCTCTTAATCAAATAAATTGAGCGAATAATCCTGCAAACGCCAGGTTGCGAATTGATAATAAACATACATGTGACCATCTAGTTGATGCATCAATTATAACCATAAAATATCTAAATGGTCCACAAATGTCACCATGTATATGTTCTAAAAATGTAAGAGATTTATTTCGTATTTTCGCTGGTGATGGTTGAATAATCAACTTTCCTTGAGAACATGCTGCGCATGACAATTCATTAGATTTGAAGAATATTCTGGTTCTTTAATGAATGTCCTTATGAATTCTCTATTATTATTATTTTTTCGCATCATTATTGATCCGGAATGGTCCAACCGGTCATGCCAAACTATAAACATATTCTTATATGTAAACTTCTGGTTTACAATAACATGTACTTCAATTGTACTAATATATGCGTAGTAAAAGCTGGAGGAAATATAGGCAATTTCTCTAATATGCATTTTTAATTAGTTGTCTCAACATGATACCCATTTCGGCGGATATCCTTAAAACTTAACAAATTCCTCTGAGACTTAAAAAAATATATGCATCATCAATATAAATTTGTATTCCTCCATATAACAACAATGTAGCTCTTCCGGAGCTTTCAATATATTATTTTTATTAATAACAATTGCAATTAACAAAAAGTAAGAAATAAAAAAATACCACCATGAAATCATAATTGCAATATTATGGTAATGTATCAATTAATATGAATATTGTGCGGTACAGGTTTGTACAACGGCTACTTTTTTTTTTTTTTTATAACCAAGCAAATCAAAGACAGGAGACCAGTTGCACTTATATGAGTTTATGTTAGGACTAGTTTTTTTTTTTATTTGGCTGGTTTGGTATCATATTAGTTTTGCCAAATGGTCGATAAAGCATAATTTCACCTGATTAGCTAAATAAATTTGATCTTTATCGACACTCTAACTGTACAATTTGACCTCAAACTAAATCTAAGACTGTATCAATCAAAACCAATAGACTAACAAAACTTAAAATAAATACGACTTCAACAATTGCAATTTTTTTTTAAAAAAAAATCAATAAAATCTAAATGAATAACTTCAATTTGAAAGATAAAAATCACATTCACAAACAAAAATTTTCTCGATATTTTGTCTCCTTATTATGAGTAAGTCAATAAAATATTACGGCGTACGACAGGTACGTGGCCACTAACATTTATCACCACAATGATAACATAAATTCTCTTATTTGCTATTATGTCCAAAAAAAAAATTTCTCATTATTTCTCCACTTCCGGTGGAAAAGATGTCTTTTCTTCATTATCATATTCACATCTACGAATTTGTGGACAAATTATTATCATATTATTTTCACTTCTAGTGAAACTATTATATTGTTCAACCATAAGAAGAGAAGAAATTTACTCAAACTATTTCTAGAAATCTTCTTCAGGAAGATTAATAATTAAACATAAATTTTTGCACTATTTAATTTTCTTCAAGAAAATTTCTTAAGATCTTCTTAATATTTTCCGAAATCTTCTTCGGAAAGATCAAATTATATAAATTTTCTTAAAATCTTCTTCCGGAAGATTGAATTTTTGAGAAAAAAAAATTAACATGAATATGTTAAAATTGAATACTATGACATAATATTTTCTTTTTAATAATTTAGTACTATGGCTTCGGACCAATTGAATAGATATCCGTGAATGTCAATACTATGGCTTCGGGCCAATTTCATTTCACAATACAACTTCAATTTCTCAATCACGTCATAACAAGAGGCCTTTTTACGGCTTAATTAAAAATATAAAATTAACACGATATATGATACAAAATTTTATGATCCTATTGAAAAAAAATACAAGTCAGATCTAAAATTAATATTGAATATGTCTATATTTAAGAAAATTTCGTTAGATCTAAAATTGCACGTTATGAAGAAAAATAAATTTCACATTATAAATTTTATGTTTAACATATGGCTTCGAGCCATTTGACATTAACATAATATAACATGAACT
>CAXKVW010001692.1:0-39550 GCA_964058825.1 Carex arenaria
AAGCATTATGTAATGCATTCTTATTCCGAGTTGCAACAAAATGAGAATGGCAGCCCAATGTGGAAATTTAATTATTGCTAAGCAGTTAAAGGAACAAATTCACATAAACCCTAATTATTTCTAGTTGCCAAATATATAGTAATTGAATATCATCAGTCTACATGTTCTTCCATTTTGCCCCTTGTAGGTTACCAAGTGCGCCAGAGATGGAGATATTCTCATTGTATGGGGTCGGGCTCCCGACCGAGCGTGCATATGTGTACAAACTCGCCCAGTCAGCTGAGTGCTACATTCCTTTCCAGATAGATACTTCAGTAAATAATGGTACCTGTTTGAAGGATGGTGTGTACCTGGTTAATGGAGACGAGACTGTGCCAGTTCTGAGCGCTGGGTTCATGTGTGCCAAAGGTTGGCGTGGCAAGACTCGGTTCAACCCTACTGGCATGAAAAACTATATTAGAGAGTATGTTCATGCGCCCCCGGCTAACCTTCTGGAAGGTAGGGGCACACAAAGTGGGGCCCACGTGGATATAATGGGAAATTTTGCATTGATCGAGGATGTTATCAGAATAGCAGCAGGTGCCAAAGGGGATGAGATCGGTGGTGACCTGGTGCATTCGGATATATTCAAATGGGCTGAAAAGATAAAATTGAAGCTATGATTAGGTACGCTGAATTTTTACTTGGTAGTTGGTAATACACTAGGATTGATATTTTTGGCTGGTGGTTATCAGTACTGTTTTCACTGTATATGTACTGATAATGTACATGGTACTGGTGTTTCAGTCAGGGGCAGAACTAGAAAATTTAGGAGGGGAGGTGGTGGGGCTGAAACATCAAATGCATAATGTGGTCATTGGATTTGAACCCAAGTTCTCCACAACCATTAAATGAAATTCTAACCACTAGGCTACAATCGTCCATTTAGCATTTCATGAGGGTGGCTGAACTAAAAAAAGAAAAATGAAAATCAATTAAATTTCAATATACTTGATTAAAATTTTTGAAATCATGGAAGTGGTTAAGCATCCCCTGGGCTATACTTAGATCCTTCCTGGTTTTAGCTAATTGTCTTTAAGGTTATTTACCACGTCTTCATTTCTTGGTGTTGTTTGAAATCTATGAGACTATGACAGCCCTAGTTAAGCATTTGAAAAACAAAAGACCAAAAGACAACAAAACAATTGCGTCAGCCATTGCTCAATGAGTACCTTCCGAACACGGTTAGGCTTCAAACACTAGCAAAATTAGGTGCCAGAATCTTTGGTCTACTTGTTACTTATTCCCAGCAATCGGAAATGCAATTCTAACGTAATATCTAATTAATTATTTTGATTTTATGTATATAGATAGCAATTATGTCACTTGCTTGCCACTTCAAAAGCTTCTGGTTTTCAACCACTGAGCGTGGAACAATATTTATGATTGTCTATTTTTTTTTACTGATAGATAAATTCAAATTTTTGGAGGCCTTGCAATTTAATGTAAATTCGTACATTTGTAACCCTTTAGGCATCATCGAGATATACAGTCAGTTAAATGTAGATATTCAGATTTACATTCAATGACCTTATGATTTTAGCAATTTTTTAAATGATGCCATGGAGTTTTTTGTTTTTCTTACATTGGATAATTAGATTGTCATTTTCTTTATATACAAATATAAGCTACCGAATTTTCATTGAATATGTACTGGGGCAATATGTCATCAAATCCTTCTTATTGGTGGTTAAACTGTGAATCGATACACCTTTAACTAGTTCATCGATCAAATAGTATGAAAATTTATCCAAAAAACATGAGATCAATTATAATAAACACAATATCAGGGAATTCTCTGTACGAAATGTTGCTGTTACGTTAGTTAATGACACTGTTCATGCCAAAATATCACCAAACTAATTATATGATAACTTGAAATAACATTTTCTTCTCTCATATCCGATCCCCTTTTTTTTTTTTTGAATTAAGTTCTAAAAAATACAGATTTGCACATTTAGTCAACTTGTGAGAAAATACAGCCTGTTCTGATTCAGAGAATAACCAGATTGTAGCATACATAATCAAAATTTCAAATGTAATAGGGTAATACAGGTGAGTATAACAGCCTAACAGGTACAGGGTCACAGACATACACCTGGTTTAATTACAATGATAAAGCCAATGAAGTCCAATTAAGCATTAACTAAACCCCAATATAAGACTAGAAAAGAACAATATAAGACATTATTTTTCGAAATTAAGTGGTAGGCGAACTGAGATCTAAACCGTATTTTCCAGCCGTGAAAGTTGAAACCAGAGTCAATTGTGCCAGCAGCATTGATCAGGATTTGGCGTGCAAGTGCGTTGACATGCGAAGTGTACGTACCTCATGAGTCATGTACGTACGACATAAGTTTGCACTTTGCACAGCTATACCTAATACCTATATTAATTATGAATGATTCCACTGTCGCATGGGTCCTAACTCCTAATACTGGTGTATGTATTCTGATCATTGTATTAGGATTTTAGAGAAATTAGGCTGCAATGCAAGACGAAGACGCCCCACAAACTTCAATTAATTTTAACCCTATATATTCTTCACGGACGCCCTGAACATGATATTTATTTCAGTTGGCGGTGGCAACGACCTGACTTTAGGTATGAGCTTGTAATCGTCACAAGTCAGTTCGCGAGCTAGATTTGGCTAGAATAAGATAAAATTAAATTCTACAAATTTTTTGGACTGAACGGAACAGTATAAAATGCACACAAATTCATACTTAGTCGAACTAGGCTCTAGCTTGAATTCGTTTAATTTGGACTGAGCCACTAATAAAATGGGTTGTTAACATCTCGGTCCAATAACAAACAAGTTGTTAGCGAGCGAGTTAGATGCGAGTCACGATCGAACCACGAGTTTTATTGCCACCCCTAATTTAATTAGTATAAATTTTAAACATAAGTGAATAATTTTTGAAATTCTAAAAAACTATATAATTAAAAAGGACACCATTTAGCACACAACTTTGTACTGAAAATTCAAACATTATTTTTTTTAAAAATAAGAATAAAGAATATAAGAAAAAAAAATGAGCGCGTTCGATCATAATAAATAAAAATAAAGAATAAAATTAGATAAATGAAAATGTTGAATGCGTTATAGATCAATTTTTGTGAAAAATAGTCATCGTTATAAGGGCACTGAGAAGTTACAGGTGGTACGCTCAGCTCAAATGCTCAAATGCAATTGTTTTAGAAATTTGAAAAATACTCGACGTAGAGTAAATTTTGATTATAAAAAATTCGTGTATAACCAATTTCTTCGGTTCTTAATAGTTGTCACCAATCACCATATGATATAGGTTTAATTTTGTCAAATTATTTCGATCAACCGATGCAGCCAAAAGAAATTTATGTAACTTGTGTGTGTGTGCGCGTGCAACTTTAAGGTAAATATTATATTTTGTTGTTGTTTTTTTAGACAGCAACCAAAAGTGCTTGACGGAAATAAATCTGCTGCTGTTATTCTCGAGGGAAACACAAAAAAAAAAAAAAAAAAAAAAAAAAAAAAAAAAAAAAAACAATATATTGTGTGGCTGCTGGGATTCGAGCCCAGGTCTCCACGGCCACAACGTGGAATTCTAACCACTAAACTACAGCCACTTTATATTTCATTTAAAATTTTAAATGTACAGATACTTAGCTTTCCAAGTCCAACTCCAACAGAAGAAATTAAAGCACTTGTAAATTTTTTTTTTTCTAAATTATCCTCTGCCTGAAATCTGAGCTGTTGGATTTTTGTCAAAATTCATGTTGAGAGATGAACTGATCAGACATACATTAACAACTACTCCCGTTAATTAATTAACTGAACGAGCGTTCCATTCCCATTCCCATTCCCATTCGCTTGAGCAGTTGAGCTCTCCTGAGAAAGAAAACCCTAGCGAATCCGTTCCGATAGCTTCGACTCTCCTCTAATATCCTCTAACTCGTGCAAAATACTTTGCAAGTAATAGATTGCTCACCAGGATGCAAATCGATCGCACATATACGTTTCTCTTGCTTTTATTAATTTTGTTACAACTTAGATGTCATATTTCATATGAGCTCTACATTTCCATCAAACAATTTTTTTTTTTTTTTTTGTTAAAGGTACCGTAAACAAGGATCAATGATGTAGCTTATTTCTTCATAGTTAAATAATTAATTACATGATCAATATAAAATTAAATACAAGTTGAGGAAATAAATAAAACTTTAAAAATAAGCTCACAGATCTTGAAGTAGATCGGACGGTAGAAACTACCCATCGAACCCAACTCAGTCCGATGGGCATCGGAAACCCCCCCTCTCCCATTCATTTATTACCCAAACATGCATGTAACTAACTGTACCAGTATACCATATATTTTCTGTACCACTAACTTATGCATTGAATTTAAATTTATTGATCTCAAAAATTTGAATTTTAAATTTGAAAAAAATTTGAAATTTGAAATCGGTGAAAAAAATATCTATTGTATTCTATGTTTGATATTGAATGTTATTTACATGATATAGTTAGTTTATTACCTTATTTATTAATTTATTGTTAACTTATTTTTTTTTAATATTTGTATAATATGAAGATCTCACTGTTGAATAGTAACGTAAATGATTGCAACATAATTAAATGTTCGACACATTTTTTTTTTGTTAATTATTAAGTAAAAATATGAGCCAGCTCACGAACTCGCGAGCCGAGTCGAGTTTGAGATTTTTTCAGTTTTGAATCCAATTCGTTATGAAATATTAGGCCGCTCAACTCATTAATTTGCAAGCCGGTTCGACTCATTAGCAGCCCTACCCAAAATTCAATCCATTTTTACCTGACGGGTAAACCTAACCAATCTCACAGTCAAACTACTCAACTCTAGATATATACGACTGATATCGAACACTGTATAATCCAATATTAGTCAGAGGACTTAATTGCTGATCAAAATCCGACAATAATATTACCGCGAACTGCTGACCTGGTTTCGATTAAACCTACCTGTCGTGATATTAATTATATATATATCTCAAATCATGAAATACAAATTAATAGACCGCTAAATAAATTATTAATTTGAAGCAAACCAGTTACCCAACTTCAAAATTTAAAGGTTTCAGAAAGTAACTATATATAGCAATAATATATGGAGCAGCACATTTTAAATAAATTGAGATCTAAATCTATATGTAATAATTAGCATATATAGGTTGAAATTGATTATTCTAACTTTGAAAATCAAAATATTAATTCAAAAGTATACGTACACATGCAGCATCACAGCCTCATTGAATTAACTATATATCTTAAACTTGAAAAGTATTATAACGGGATCGGCATATATATATATATAGAGAGAGAGAGAGAGTAGAACTAGGGTGCTCCTAAGTTCACCCAACTTCTTGTGAACTTGATTCTAAAATATATCGAATCAACTTTAAACGATGAATCCAAATCGTTGAAACCCTTCTACCTAATGAGTGATGCGTCTACATGTGAAAATTTTAAAGTTTCAAATTAATTTAATATAGAGTCAAGTTGTAAAAAATTTAAGGTTTATAAATTAATTTTAATGCATTCATTTTTTGGACTCCATTGACACTAGTGGAAAAATCACAATCTGTGTCGGTTATATACGCATATCTGTGTCGGACATCGGGGCGACACAGATAAGGGCGACACAGATTTTTGTGTCGGTTAAACAACCGTCACAGAAAATATTTTTTGTGTCAGTTCTAAATTGAACCGATACAGGTTCGGAATTGCCAATATTTTTTTTTATGCTTCCTTAACTTGTGTCGGTTCATCACTGTTGGCCGACACAAAATTATTTTTTGTAGTGGTTATTTTTATTGGCCGCCACAATTTGTTGAGTTTGTGTCGGTTTACAGCATAATAGCCGACACAGTATATGAATTTTGTGTCGGTTTTTAGTTATTAGGCGACACAATTTCCACTCTGTGTCGGTTTTTAATATGGAACCGACACTGCTGTTTTGTATGTACAAAAATTACATTTTGTATTGTTTAATTTAGGAACCGACACAGTTTTTTTATTTTATTTTAAATTAATTTTTTTATTTTTGGCCAGCTACCATATATTGCTGGCCTATATTTGCATTCACACATCGTAAATTACATGTAGCACCCAAATTAAATTAGAACCCGAAATTATTCTTACACATCCTAAATTATTGTTACACATCCTGCATAAAATTAAATTGTTTTTACAATTATCACATCCTAATTAAATTGTTCTGCTTGGATGGGCGATTTCTTTAATGAAAAAATTAACCCATATGTTTCGAATGCTATTGAAGTCCGCATTAGTGTATGCCGTCGCCACTTCAAATTCCTGTATTTTTTAAATGATTGAAAAATGCAATTAATTATTTATTTGATTGAATTTGGAGCAATTAAGGTTACGTTTGGAAGATATAAATGCATATGTACCTTCATCCTCGGAAAAGTATCGAGGAAGCGATTTATTATGTCATACACATACAACATGACATAATAGGCGCATTCCCAACCGTCCCTTTGTTGCCGGCACTATATAACACATGAAAATATTAAAGAGTTAGCAATTTTCAGAAAATGGACTTTAGCAATTCATAATAAACCGAAACAATTTTATAAATGGTAAATTTTAGACGAAAGCAGTACTTACCTTGGGCCTTAGGACTTTCAACTTATCGCTTTTTCCGATTCCTCCGGTTGCCTTCTCGACGACCCAGGGACTGTTGAAATATCAATACAGTGAAGAATTAGAAGTTACAAGAGATATTCGAAATGATTAGCAGATTAAATTTGAAAAACTTACTCATCAAGCGCGTCGATGATCGCAAGATATCTTTTTTCTTTTCCTTTGTTAGAGGAATCGAACACGTATAGCTCACTTTCCAATGGCCGGAGCACGAGCAATACCCAATGCTCCCTGCATGTTAGATTTGTAGCATGTCATATCCTATAATTTCTAAGAAATTAAAGAAATTTAATATATATATATATAGCACTAACTCCTGATGATACGGTATGAATATCAATTTTTTGTCCCGGTTGTGGCGCAGAGCTTTTTTAATGTATGTATCGCCAAGGGCCTTCTCGTTCTGATCACCATCTAACCAAATGGCTCCGTGTGTCCTCTCGGGGTCCATAAAACCGATAGGAATCTCTGGTAAGTATTCCCTCTGGTGTCTGTACGCAAACCTGCAAAAAGACGTACGTGTGATCTCCAATTTAGAAAATTAGAATTAAAAACCAAAATTATGTCATTATTATGAATATTAACTCACAGCATGAAGATCTTAATAATTGGTGCGCTAAGCCAGTCAGTCATCTTGCACAAGAACGAGAAGTCATCTGCAGTGACGGTTATGGGATCTGTTTCATTGAAAAGGTCAGGTGATACTTGGATTTGAAACAGATATTCATTCTGGCGCAGAAACCGATCACGCAGAGTCCTGTACATTACTCCCAGCCTGGTGAAATTGATTGTGTCGAAACCCTTGTAATGTCTTGGAGAAAACATTCGAGGGCTACGAAACGGTGCCGATTCTTTGCGTGGTTCCTGCAGTTAGGACCAAAAATGAAGGCACGTAGCTTTTAACCCTACTATATATATAGATATATAAATTTACAAGTGTAGTAACTTGTAATAAAAATAAAAGTTTCTTACCTCATCGAGAGATATCAGCGCCATCGGCCACGCAGTGTAACTGCCAATGGCGTCGTGTAGCAACACAAGTTCGCCATTTGGCACAGGTACCGAGGTGTCTTCTTCACCTGGAACAGGAGCATCCACAGTCACCCTCGCATGATCATCCGGTATAAGCATACCGTGAATCACTCCGCCTTCAAGGACCGGGAGATTGATTTTCCCGGTGGCCACTTGAACCTTATTCCCATCGCGAAGCACCTGGAGTTTGCAGCTTCGTTCTGACGGCTGTAAATATGTAGCCTGTGTTACGAATAATGAACCAACATTTGTAAGGAAATGAAAAAAGTTGTATTTATTTGTATTACCTGAGCCGGATCGAAAAATGGTCGTGCTTGAACTGACTGGCAGCTGCTCTGAACGGCTTTCGGGCTATCGGCTATGATTGGTTCAGTCCGTTGGCCCATCAACATTGCCAACTGCTGCTGAACCACCTCGCTCATCTCACCCCTCAACTGCTCCCTCATCTCCCTTTGCCTCTCCTCCATCTTCTCCTCCATCCTCTTCTCCATCTCCCTCCGCTGGTTGGCCACTCTCTCCAATACTTCCCTGTTTATCCTCTCTTCGATTTGAGCCTCGGACTCTGTCATCCTTGTTCTCCTTCTCCTTCCGTGACCCTCATAGGCATCAGAAATGCCCACCCCAACTCCAAGGCCTCTCACCCTTCCCGCATGTTCGCGATTTGGCAGTGATTTTCCCAGAACATCGTCGTATCGATCGACAGAAAGATGGCCTTTCTTGAATGCCTCCTCTTGTTCTTCCTGAAATGACAAATTTGATGGGTTAAAACATAATAAATTCATGATTGAGTTCGATTCGGTAAAAAAAAACCAAACCCTCACAATTCTCTTGACGACGGCTTCTGTCTCCGGGTTAAGATAGACAGGTGTAGAGCTGCCCTCACGGACCTTCTGTCTTGCCAGCTTCCATGCGACATGCCTGTGCTCAACAGACATATTCTCAAACTGCTCTTCAGTCAGTGCAGTTGTTGAGCCTTGGGAGGACGGATCACCACTCGAACCCTGCTCGTCGGCAATCGCCTGCAGCGCACCTTTAAACTTGTTCTTGAACTTCTGGCCTACATATCCTCGGGATCCTAACAAGTGCGGATAAATATTCTTGGACTGATTCGCCCGCCCCTTTGCACTTAGTTCCTGCAGTTTGAACAAGTAAACCATTCAACAATTAGGTTAGGCAGATATATTTAATTCGGGATAAAGTAAGAATGCTGTAGAAATGAACATACTCTGAAAGCTTCCGACTGGCGTGACTCGACAAAGGCCTCCCAATCTTGTTCACTGATACCGTACTTCTCGAGGTTAGGCCTCTTATTATTGTTGACGAATGAAGTCAAGTAGGTTCTGAACCGTCGGTGTAGCCTGGCCATTTGTTGGAGCAGCTTCTTTTTCAAATCCTTATCATTAGGTATATTCCAGTCTATCTGTAAAACCAATATAAATAAAGTTTTGAGTTAGCGAGGATATCAACTGAAAGATGGTGAAATAAAGAGACAAAATAGAGTTTACCGCAAGAGTCTCCCATATCTTGTCCTTTAAACTGTCATCTACCTCAGACCAAGAAAATATATTGATAGGGACGGTCCTTTTCACCACCACACCCATCTGAGTAGGAAAAGTTGTTGTGGTGTCGTTAACGACAGGCCTGTGGAAACGATCAAACTTCAACTGCTTGCCCTGAGTATTAATCACCCTAGTAATCTGGGTGGGCCCTCTCCCTCGCCTCTGAGCCGAACCCCGCTGACTATCACCACCCAAATCCATGTCACTATCACCACTAGCACTACTTGTAGACATGGTAGGAACTGCATAATTAGCAAAATAAAGATCCAAATTAAGAGATAAACGATTCACAATTCACAATTCATATTCTCAATTTTCATGAAAAAAATCTATTTAATATACAAACTACATACTAGTTAAAAACTTAATTAAAACCTAATTAAAACTTAATATTCACAATTCACAATCTATTTATTCACAATTCATATTCTTAATTTTAACCTTAATTCTAATTAAGTACAAAATTAAAAATCGAAGCACTTAATTAAAACCTAATTAAAACTAATTAAAAACTAATTAAAAACTAAAACTTAAAACCTAATTAAAACCTAAAACTTCAACCTAAAACTTAAAATCGAAGCATTTGGTCCCTGTCATTTCAAATTCTGGTTACCAATCACAAAACCAAATCGCAACCCAAGCAACAGCATCAGTAAGTCTCACATGGCACAACACCAAACCAACCAAGCAACAGCATCAGCCAGTACCAGCACCTCACTGGGCCAGTACCACTGGTACCGGCATCACACAATCACAAGCATCTCATAGCACAAATAACGCACAGGTCAGAACCGAACACACAAAAATCAGCACGCATCCATCAGAGGTTGGAAAACAAATCAAGGTCGGTACAAGCAAAAGACTAACAAGGGGCCGGTACAAGCAAAAATTCAACCAAGCACAACACATCACAGCAAAACAGAACCAAAGAGGAAAAGCAAAGGGGGTTCCAAATCAATTACCAGATAGGGGAAATCGACAAGCACCGAGCAAGGAAACAGCACCAGAACAGCAACAGAGGCAAGGAAACACCGACGAACCCTAGGGGCTCGACCACGGCGTGAGCCGAGAGAGAGGCGAAAATGACAGGGAGGCCGACTGAGATCTCGATCGGTGCCTCAGTCGCTGAAATGAGAGAGGCGAGGGAGAAGAGAAGTGAGGCCCGGCCAGGGAGGGTTTGAGAGGAGAGGAGAGTGAAATATTTTTCAAAATTTCTAAGTAAAATGACGGGTTCAGTTTTGAAATATGAAATTTTTGTATCGGTTACAAGGCAGACCCGACACAGATTCTTCTATCAGTAACGGTTATTAATAAGAACCGACACAGATACCAGTTTTTGTGTCGGACATTTAGTTTTAACCGATACAGATTTTGTGTCGGTTTATATAATTAACCGATACAATTATATATCTGTGTCGGGTTTTATAAAACCGACACTAATTGAAGCTGTTGTACTGCTACTATATTGTAATGTATTATTTTTTATTTAAATTTATTCTGATATATTATTTGTAATGTATTATTATTCTAAAATAAAATAAAATAAGCTAATAAACTAATAAATTATATATTGTTTAAACTAAAATAAAATAACCAAATAAAATAAAATAAAATAACATATATAAAAATAGATTGAACTACTTGAGTCATATAAATTACATATTGATCTAAAAATAACCATCGTGATGTCTTTCCATCTTCCATCTTCCAGTAATGTAAAATTTTCCACTTGAGTCGTATAAATTACACTTGAGTCATATTGATCTAAAATTACACTTGATTCATATAAATTACATAAAGAAAATTAACCATCGTGAAGTCTTTCCATCTTCCAGTAATGTAATGCATCCTGGAGGAAAAAAATAGATTGACCTCCATCAGTCATATATATATTTCAATAATTTAAATATTATTAAGAAAGAAAATGAGCATTAAAAATTAAATATTATTACCAATAAAATCTTATTCTTGGACCCATTCTCCTTCGTTATGATCACAGCGCCTGTGAATTGTTTCGCTATCCTCAGCGGTTGGTAAAGATGGCATGCCTGTGGAAAAGGGAGGTATCTCGTCGAATTGATCGTACGCTTCTTCGTCATCCACGTTATCGACACCAATGATGCGTCTTTTTCCGGGTAGGACTACATGTCTTGAACGATCCGCGGGGTCAATTATGTAGAACACTTGTGTGGCTTGTCTTGCAAGTATGAATGGATCGTCCTTATACCCAGCCTTACTGAAATCTACCAAAATGAAGCCATCGTTATCAACTTTAACCCCCCGACGGTTGTCGACCCATTTACAACGAAATAACGGGATATTAAATTTTCTGTAATCTATTTCCCAGATTTCTTCAATAAACCCGTAATATGAGCTCGATGCATGCGATGGTCCGGCAGTTTTAGCTCCTGAAAAATAATTTGATACGGCTACTAACGTCACTCCACTGTTCTGCACTGTACTTTTTAAATCTTGACTTCTCGTGTAAAATGTATACCCGTTGATGTCGTATCCTTCGAAAGTCCGTACGACATGGGATGGGCCAACAGCCAACATTTTGATAGTTTCCGTAATTTTCTCTCCCTTCGGAGCCTTCAAGACTCGACTGCAAAGCCAGTCTTCGAACGTTTCTTTATGTTTGCCCATCAGCCACTTATCAGATCTCTTCGGATTCTGTTGCCGCAAGGTAGTCATATGCTCTTCAAAATATGGATAAACGTCTGTGAGGTGTTGTAGAACATGGAAATGTGCTAGTTTCATAATATCTTTTTCGGGCACGAATAATTTCGACCCGATTGTGCCTACACCGTGAAGTCTTCCCTCGTGCCGAGATATAGGAATGCCGATGGGTTTCAAACCCTCGAGATAATTAGTACAGTACTCAATCACCTCTTCGGCGGCATAGGCTCTAACAATGCTGCCCTCAGGACGATAACGGTTCCTGACATATCCCTTTAAAATTCCCATGTACCTCTCGAACGGATACATGTACCGCAAGAAAACTGGTCCACATAGCTTAATTTCTCTAACGAGATGAACAATCAGATGAACCATGATATCAAAAAAAGATGGCGGAAAGTACATTTCAAGATTACAGAGGGTGACAACAATCTCCTTCTGCAAATCGTCCAACGTATTCAGATCATTTACCTTGCCACAAATGGCGTTGAAGAAAAAACATAGCTTCGTGATGGTTTGCCTTACACACGGTGGCAGTATGCCCCGAATTGCAACAGGAAGAAGCTGCGTCATTAAAACATGACAGTCATGAGACTTCATACCGGTCAATTTCAAATGTTCCAGTGAAACCAGGCTTTTAATGTTTGAAGAATATCCAGATGGAACTTTCACACCGTGAAGGCATTCACATAGGCTTTTTTTTTCATCTTTCGACAACGTATGCATTGCGGGAGATATATACCACCATATTTTACCCTTGTCGGTCTTATTCTCTGTGGGCTGTAGATCCTGCCGTATGTTGAACTGTTGCATGTCTTTCCGAGCATTGATACCATCCTTGGTCTTACCCGGAATATTCAACAATGTGCCGACAATGCTATCACACACATTTTTAACAACATGCATCACATCGAGACAGTGTCGAACCTGTAAATGCTCCCAGTACGGTAAATCCCAAAATATTGACCTCTTCTTCCACATAATTTTCGGATCGCCTTTCTTTCTTGCGGCCTTTTTCTTAAATTTACCAAATTCTACCTTGATATCCTTCACTCGCGAATAGACTTCTCGACCGGTCAACGGGTATTTCGCCCTGCCATATTCAGTCTTTCCATTGAATTCTAACTTTCTCTTTCTGTGTGCGTGATTGGCGGGAAGAAATCTACGATGACCCATGTAAACATTCTTAGAAGAGTTAGGCAGATACACATCGACTGTATCGTCCAGGCAAACAGGGCAGGCCTTTTCTCCTTTAACACTATAACCCGACAAATTACCATAAGCTGGAAAATCATTGATAGTGCAGAAAATCATGGCCCGTAGTGTAAAATTCTCCTTGCTATATGCATCAAATATCTCCACTCCAGGAGCCCATAATTTATTTAGATCCTCGATCAATGGTGCTAGGTACACATCTATGTCGTTTCCAGGCTGTTTGGGCCCTGATATCAGCAAGGTCATCATGATGTATTTGCGTTTCATACATAACCAAGGCGGAAGATTATAAATGCATAATAGAACCGGCCAACTGCTATGTTTACTGCTCATGCTACTATGCGGATTCATTCCATCGGTACTAAGCCCGAACTTCAGGTTTCTTGGGTCACCGCCAAAGTCAGGAAACTTTCTGTCAATATTTCTCCACTGAGGAGAATCAGCTGGGTGACGCAATTTTCCATCTTTTTTCCTGCTATCGGCATGCCAGCACAATAATTTCGCATCTCTAGCATTGGAGAACAAACGCTTCAACCTCGGTATCACGGGGAGGTACCACATTACTTTAGCTGGAGGTCCTTTACCCGGTCTATCTATATCACTTTTATCAGCGGTAGAATGCTCTCTACTGTAACGTGATGCACCACATTTCGGACACTCGTTATGATCTTCGAACTCATTCCGATATAATATACAATCATTACGGCATGCATGTATTCTTTGAACTTTCAAATCCACTGGACACAACATTTTCTTTGCCTCGTAAGTATTTGAGGGTATCTCGTTTCCATCCGGAAGAATTTCTTTTAAAATTTGCAATAACGCAGTAAAACTCTTATCAGTCCAACCGTTAGATGCTTTGAGGTTATATAATTTTAATACACCTTTCAATTTTGAAAATTTACTACAACCGGGATACAATTCCTTATTACAATCTTCTTTCAAATTCTCAAATACACAGTACTGCTTATCATTACCAAAATCCTCTTCCAAATCACGTAGCATTTGATCAAAATTATCCATGTCTTCATTTTCATTGATTGGCATATCATCACTGCCGTCATTTACATCGGTATTGTACTCCTGATGCTCAGAACCAGTGCCTTTGTCAGATTCCAGAGTACCCTCGCCGTGCCATATCCAACGCTTGTACTGGTGCTTAAATCCACGGCGGATCAAATGGTTCTTCACTTGGACAGGGTTCGAATATTTCTTCATATTGTTACAATCTCGGCAAGGACACGGCATCAGCCCATTCCCATCACCTGCCATATATTCCTCTGCAACTTTCATAAACTCGTCAACACCTACCATATATTCATTTGACAGACGTGATGCTTCGTACATCCAACTGCGGTCCATCTGTAATTAATTATAAGAAAACACAATTAATCAAGCACACTGTTGGCCTTAAGTGTTCACAGTAGGGCTTATATGGGCCGGTTACCATCTTATCCCACTCTTTGAATACTCTGTCTGTAGTGACCACATATTAGTCGTGCTTTAGTATTTAGGAAAATTTCGGCAGCACTTCCCCTCAGTTCCCCGAATATTCAGGGAACTAATATGGGGAAATGCTGCCGAAATTTTCCTAAATACTAAATCACAACTAATATGTGGTCACATCCTAATTGAGACAGAGTATTCAAAGAGCAGTCCCAAAACGGGGACTATTCAAAATTAATCCCTAATGGATTAATTTTGAACGGGTTTCATGACCTAATAGCAGCAATTAATTCGGTTATGGCTCATAAGACAATACTCTACCTAGCTAGTATAGATATGTCTAATTAACTACAAACTACTCTTATATAACAAAATACACATCCATACACAAACTACTAATTAAATATGAGTTTTAGGAGGTACTTACAATGTAGATAGATGTCGGATCGAGCGAGATGATAAAAGAGATCGTTACACAAATCCACTACCCTATATGAAGAACAATAAATCCTAATCATTCAATTTTTAACAAAAATCCATACATTTAGCTAATACAACCCTAGTTATTAATTTACATGCATAATTTATTAATTTAATTTTTTTTAGGGTTACACCCACGATGTTTGGTAAGATAATCATTTTTTTAGGCTTATATATGATCATAAATTCATCAAAAATCTTTACAATACAAATACATAAAATTTTCCACTATTTTAGGGTTTACATGCATATATATGCATTAAAATTTCCATTTAGGGTTACATCTTTGTAAAATTTCCCACTAGTGTTTGTTTCAAATAGCACCATAAAACGAGAGAGAGAAATTATAATGTTATTTTAGAGATCAAAAGCATTAAATTTGAGCAATAAATATATACCTAGCTACCAAATTTCGGGTATATATGCTCAAGTGATGAAAAGTCTTCCATCTTTGATTAACTAGGAATGCCACCTCATCCTCTTGATAATCAAAAACGAAATCTAAATATATATGCACCTTAGATCAGAAATCAGAGAAATGAGAGAGAAAGAAAGCTTATTTTGGTGAGACCTCGAAAACCTAGTTTTGATCCGCCCTGTGGGGGTTAATAAAGACATGAATTATCTGTATCGGTTAATTACAAAAAAACGACACTAAAAATATATCTGTATCGGTTAAAAATTGCACGATACAAATTCACTTCCCTTCTGTGTCGGTTCTTTACTAAGAACCGCCACAGAAAAATTTGTATCGGCTAATACATCACAACCGACACAAAAAACAGAAAATCAGTGTCGGCTATTAGTGAAGAACCGCCACAGAAAACTTTGTATCGGCTAGTACTTCACAACCGACACAAAAAAACAAAAAATCAGTGTCGGCTATTAGTTAAAAACCGACACAGAAAGTCAGTGTCGGCTTCTTAGCCAATAACCGATACAAAATATGAATAATCTGTGTCGGATATTTTGAGGGCCGACACAAATAAGTTATTTGTAACGCATTTTTTTAAGAAACCGATACAAAATATTATCTGTATCGTTTTACACGCTTAACCGACACAAATAGGACGACACAGATTGTGATTTTTCCACTAGTGTGACCCCATTATTTAATGGTTGGTTTAATGGTTGGGTTTATTGGGATCATGAGTTCATGACCCCATTATTTTATAAATTAAGCTTAATTATTTGTATGATACTTTTTTTTATTAATGCAATGCCTACAAAATATTGACC
Organism: Carex arenaria; assembly: GCA_964058825.1. Taxonomy (NCBI): domain Eukaryota; kingdom Viridiplantae; phylum Streptophyta; class Magnoliopsida; order Poales; family Cyperaceae; genus Carex; species Carex arenaria. The sequence goes on from CAXKVW010001692.1 coordinate 16,375, forward strand.
CTCATGTTATGCATGAAAATTACTGAAAATTATTCAGTGCGATCGATCCTCATAAATTAAAAATTTATTAAATTGAATTTAAAATTATGATATAATTAAAAATAAAAATATATATTTATATTATTGATCAATATTGAAAAATATTTACCTCCGTCCCTACAAGGATATGTTTTTGTTGAGTAATTGTAAGTCTCTCCTTTAATTATTCAGCCAATTAAGATAGTTAATTATTATTATTGTTTTTTGATGTTGAAGAACTTAATTATATATCTAATTAAGTTCGTGCAAGCATGCCAGGTTTTCCCTGTTAATAATTTCCTTAATTGTTGTACTCGATCGATCGTTTTACTGAATAAACCAATTCAATGAGATTTTAATTTGTTGGCGACGGTTGTCATTATTCAATATATTCCCGCCAGCTCAGAGATTCATCAGTAAGCTAGGCCAGCACAATACATTAACTAGTTATTTATTTCCACAATAATTTTAAATTGAGAGTTGACATCGATCGATCATACCCGTAACCCGTGCAAGGTGCAACTACACTTTCATTTTATTTAACTGTCTCCATCGATCGGCGGACGCTGGATTTTTTATTTAAACAAAAAAATTAAATACGAATCAAACATCAAAATTAATTAGCTCAATTTCATATCATGTTATTGTTACATAAATTAAAAAAAAAAAAAAAAAAAAAAACAAACAGGAGAAGAACTAAAATTAGTATAAATTAAAAATATAATTTTCAAAATGCCTCGAAATCAAATTAAGGTCGTGCCGTGCGCATTGCATATATGCAGATCAATTAATGCATATATGCAATTAATTTAATTAAATTAATTAAGCAACAGCGACGAGGCTGTCGAAGTCGGAGCCAGCCAAGCCATTGCAATTCCCTTGCTTCCTCCTCCCAGCTGATCGATCTATCCTCGACCTTGATTGAGCGCCTTTATCAGCTCCTCAACCCGTTTCTCCACGGCCCCATCATCATACGCACTCTTGTCTTGTCGACCATCGATCACACTCACTGGTGCAAACCTCACAGACCTTTTTGGCCCCTCTGACACCTTCTTTCGGTTCGACATGCATGACCTAGCAGAAGAAGAACCAATTGGTGGCGGCTGTGTTAGCTCTGCTACCTTTTTTAAAGCCTTTTTGTCTCGCTTTAGAGAGAAGAACGACTTCAGAAGGCGCATAATTGACCTTTTTTTTTTCTTTCCTTTCATCTCATCCTTGGAGCTGAGTTGACGAAAGTCGGCTTCCTCGTTTGGAGGAGAGCTTGAGCTTGAGATTGGTGCGGAAGGCAGAGATGGATCGGGTCGGATTCGGTTCGTGCGGGGAGGTCTGTGACTGTGCCGGGGGGTAGAAGAGGTTCTAGGAACGAGGTACCTGGGGGTCGACGGATATTTTTGCAAGGCTGTTTGGCTAATTTTATGGTCATCAGTCGATGCAGCACGCGGTTCACGCCAAAACTCAGCTGGGGGCACACGAGATGTATCAGGTGATGATGAATTCTTGGAGTTGGGTCGTTTACCGGGAGAGGTGTCGACGGAGCGGTAGATGGCGTCTAGTAGAGCAGCTGAAAATGATGCATGCTCACGGGCGAGACGGGGCGGGGAGAGCGGTCTTGGCCGCATGTCCCATTGTTGGTCCATGGAGAGATGAGACGTACAGAGAGATGGATTCAAAACTAATTAAGATTGCTGGAGAGCATGTACTCGATACCGATTGCTTACAATTAAATGTTGTTGCATGCTGTATATAATATATATATATATATATATATAAGCTTGAAGAATGGTGCTTACAAATGTTGTGGAATTTAATTAATTAAAAGGGTGAGTACGTGTTTCCAGCGTGCGTTGCCGCCAAAATATAATATAATTATCTAGAAACTAATTAATTAATCTGAAACGTGAAACCCCCAATCAGATTATCGATTTTTAATAATTTTCTGCAGTTTTAAAAGAAAAGAAAATATATCTTGATTGTAATCGATCATATATCAATCCACACTCGATCGATCGATTATAAAAACTTTTGAGTTCCGAGTCTTCGCTCACATCGCCGCTGTACGTACGTAGTTGATTGTTAAATACTTCATCAGATATATATAAACAACTGTAACCTATCTATGGGCGTTAAATTATAAACCTAGCTAGTGTATTGTACTTTTGTTGAATACTTCATCAGTATATATATATTTATATGTTGAAAATACTGAGTTGAGTTCAGACTTCAGAGGAGAGAAAATTTATTGACCATTAATTTTCTGTATATTTTACCAGGTCCTCTAGATCTAGTTGCTATTAATTTATATTAAAAGGGCTCACATAGCCGTTTATTATTATAATACCGTTGGTATAATTTCTGTTTTTGATATATATGCATTGAAACCTGACACCAATGTACTATTAATTTGTTATATTCCTAATTCTAGTAAAGTAGATAAGTAGATATTCTTTAACACTGGACCACATCCTAGCCCTTTGCCCCTTTGATATGTGATGATAAATAAATGTGAGATATATCTTCTATTATTTTTCAGCAGTACAAAATTAAATTTCATCTGCCAGAAGATGATTAGTGTGCATTACTTCATTTCGTACGTATATATAAAATCTCTTGATCTTATGCCGCAGAATTTGGGATAATTTGAGGGCTTATTCATAAGAATGTAGTTGACCAATAATCCAATATCCTTAAGTATTGTGAGATAATATAAATCATTCTCTAAGTTTTAAATTTTTACGGAGGATTTCCCGTCATTTTTATTTATATCCAACATTAAATTAAATAGAAATTGCCAAATATATATGCTCACAAAAGTTAGGTTTTATTAAAACTACCCAAATTGGCTAATTATTAGCCAGTCCTTAATTTTTAATAGGAACTGGCTAATAATTAGCCGGTCCTTAACATTTTTTTATTGGAAAAAGTTATAATTTTTTTTATTAAAATATTAGAAATATTCTTTTTATTCCTTTGAAATTAGATAGAATACTATATAATTTGATTTATTAGAAAAACTACAACAAATAACCCTAATCAATATTTTTCAGACCGGACTTTTCACGGCTGTAAGAAAAATTGAAATATTTCTTTGTGTGTTATTGAAAAAAAATAAAAATGCTTTGAATCTGAGTTATTAATCCCGGATCAAAAGTCACTTCAAGGTAAATATAAAAATTAATTGGATTTTTCTATTTTAAAAAAAATAAAAAAATTCAATTTTTTAAATTTACTTTTGGTAAAAAAATAATGTTGATTTCATATAAAGAAATGCTAGAAGTTGAATTTTTTTAATTTTTTGAAAAATAGAAAAATTCAATTATTTTCTATATTTATCTAGAAGTGACTTTTGATCCGGGATCAAATAACTCAGATTTAAAGCATTTTTATTTGTTTTCAATAACACACAAAGAAATATTTTAATTTTTCTTACCGCCGCGAAAAGTCCGGTCTGAAAAATATTTATACGGGTTATTTGTTCCAGTGTTTCTAATAAATTAAATTATATATTATTCTATCCAATTTGAAAGAAACATATAAAATTTTCTAATATTTTAATAAAAAATAAAAAATCTCAATTTAAAAAAAACATAGTTTTAAAAACTTCTGACACAGTTGCGGATATAGTTTTTACTTTTTTAAAAAATAGAAGAATTCAAATATTTTCTATATTTACCTAGAAGTGAGTTTTGAACCGAGATCAATGAATTAGATTCAAAATATTTTTATTTTTTTTTCCAATAACACACAAAGAAATATTTTAATTTTTCTAACAGCGGCGAAAAATCTGATCTGAAAAATATTAATGGATTATTTGTTGTAGTATGTCTAATAAATCAAATTATATAGTATTCTATCTAATTTGAAAGAAACAAAAATATATTTCTAATATTTTATTAAAAAATAAATAAATTATAACTTTTTTCAAAAAAAAAAAAAGTTAAGGACTTGCTAATAATTAGCCGGTTTGGGTAAGTTTAAAAAAATTTAACTTTTGTCAGCATATTTGACAATTTATATTGGATATAAATCAAAATGAGGGGAGGATTTCGATAGAAAAGACACATTTGAGAAATAACAATGCACTATTCTATAACATTGTTAAACCACATGTCCTTGCCGACTATTATAAAAGATGCACAAAAAACATAACAATATGTTATCATAGGTTTTCAGTTGTCTCCTCACATTTCGGATATTCCCGCCACATCAATTTTCGAAATTGGCTGTAGTTGATTTCTTGGGTTAAATTCAATAAGGCTCGCTTTTACTAATATATTTTGTTTTAGATTGGGCTTATGAGTGAACATTAATTCTTTAGGTCTTTAACTCATTAATGAAATAAAGTATATATACTATGAATTTAAAACAATGAGAACATTGTTCTACATTGAAATGCAACATAGAAACTTCTTTTCCAATAATACATGACGCTGCATCAAACATAAACTATAAAAATCTAATTGCAAATAGATAGATTGCCACACTTTGCATTATATATATATTTTTTCAAATATTTATTTCTTTCCATTTAGTTTGTTTAAAAAATTGAAGATTGCATTCATGATTTAGTTTAATTAGCAAAGTCTATTGAAAGTAATATTATTTTAAAGTGACTAAATGCATTACTAGCTGTACAATTGTACTAATTAATAATGAAGTTAATGTATCAAGTACTAGATAGGGTTGTATTGCTGGACGACAAGAACATTTGCTGGTTTACTATACTTGGATGAGGCAAGCACATCACCAATCATCCCAAGCTGAAACATATCAAACCCTTCCTCAAATTCTACATTAATAATTGATGACGAGGGCCCACGCCTTCGACCAACAATTAACAAATCATACTTATTTCCTAAAGAATGTATTGTTGACATGGTTTGCTCGACATCACTCATGATGCACTCAGTAACAGCCAAGCGGCGGTCATTGTTGATCATATTCTGATCTCTTTGTAAGTCATATATGACTTCATCATCCAATAATGTTTGCTCCATATCGTATGATGAGCTCGTAGAGTCCTTATTTGGGTTCATCTGGGCCATGCGGAAGTAGAAGAATTTGAGATAGACACATGGGTGGTACGCCATGCGGGTAGCAATTGCAACAGCCTCCCTGTCATCTGGGCCCCCCATGAAAACAACACCAACAAAGTACTTCCAGTTTGGATGAGAAGCAGATGTGATCCGTGTAATACCATGGTAAACCATTATGCCCACTGAGCATCGTGCCTGCAATACATATATGCATAGGTTAGAAATTAATATATAACATGTCTTTCGATCGATCGAGACTTAGCTTAATTTAGTCCAAATAAATAACCTTCAACTTAATTGCCTAAAAAAATCCTTCTTTTGAAAAATGTACTTGAGAATATGATATCTAGCTAGGGGGTGATTCAAATAAATATTTATTCTTAAGTAGACTAAACATAACCAATAAATTAAATTCTTAATTTCACTGTGATCGATATATGAGAAGATCGACATAAAAGCATTTTGAACGTTGGAAGAAATGAGTAGAGAGTGTACGTATGCTTAATTTGAGATCATTGCAGTTCATGCATGTGTTTTCTAATGTAATTGAATTATATTTCCTAGCTAGCCTCTCGATCAGTTATATACGTACGTACGTACCTGGGCAAGAAGTAATGGGAGAAAAGCTCCAGACATGGCTGGTGGTGTCTCGACGTCAGCCAATGAATTCTTTCTTGTAAATGGGACGATGACTAATGCAGTGTTCTTCTTGAGAATGAGTGAGCAGACATCTTGGTACATGGTCTTTTGTGGCGCAATACTGGTGAAGGGCAGTACCGTTACACTTTCTTTCTTTACCTGCATGCTTAATTATATTATCAACAAATTAAATTTATTAGTGAAGAAGAAATTCAAACGTAAATTAATATTCTTTCTAACTGATCTTTTTGACTTCCATCTTGTCCTGGTAAAGTTTATTTCCATCCTTCCCAACAAATTAAATATATTTCAGATGATCTTAATTAAATTTTGAAATTTGGTAACTTACAAAAATTATGAATTTAAAACATTAATCTGCATGCAATAAGAGCAAATTAAATCTTTTTACTGATCGACTATTTAAAGTATTATAGTTTAATTGAAAATAGAATAGTACCACCTGTCCAAAAGCTATAAAATGGTTGTGGATGTGATCCATTTCTTCTGATTTAATGTGACCTTTTTCATTGCAATGGCAAATAAAGCTAGATACAGCACACGCCTCAAGTTTTTTGAGGTGAAGAGCATAGACGGTAGTATGGTTTTGTGCCTTTGATGAGGATGCACATTCAAGGAAGTCGAGTAAAGTAGGGATAGGCTTGTCATCAAAAAAGCATGTAATTAACCGAAGCTCCGCATGCGACCACATCTGCTGCACCGTTTGACCCGAGGCATGGTTTTCAACATACAATGGCTTGTACAAGGTCGAGACCAATGGCACGCATATTGTTGTCACCATGATTATAGATAGCATTATCATAGTGTAAGTTGCACTGTCAATCACCTGTACGTCGAGGTCATTTAATTTACCACGGCAGTTAATTAGTTGACGAATGGAAACAATATATAAGTTACTATACTTGCTTTTAGATCAAGATCGATGTACCAAATTAATTAAGCTTGAGTTGCATGCTATCTTAATTACCTGGCCTTGTTTAAAATAGATGAGTGTATACATCTCAACAAAGCCTCTGAAGTTCAAGATGAGTCCTAACAATAGGCCGTGTTTAACTGGCACGTCACAATATGCAGCAACCGCTGCCACTGTAAGTACCTTGGCAACAGATACGACTATGACAATGAGCTCCACCCAATACCAGAGCCTCAGTTCTTGGCCCGCAGCCGCAATCAAATCCATATTTTCCCCCTCCATAATGAATAAGAGCGGGAAGAGCACTTCCGATGCCACCAACTCTATTCGCTCGATCAGCGCAGTCCCTAAAGGTGGCCCATATGGAAGTGCCAATCCCATTATGCATGGCCCGAAAAGGTATGTTATACCTCCAAAGTCACATGCTACTGTTGTAAGGATCACTGTAGCAATTATTACAAATATATGTACATCCCTGCAAATTAATTCAAGTTATGCCATGGCATGCATGGGTCATATACTAATTTAATTTAGAACCAAAAAAAATTGAAAAGGCTAATTAAAAAGGTTTAATTTTATTTCTGAATTAATAAAATTCAAACACCAAAGAAAAAAAATTGAAATACAGTAGAAAATGTCTAAAAGTGCAATAAGATTTTATCCTACTATGTGATTTAACATTAATATATTTATTCTAAGAGAAAGTCAAAGTTCTCTGATCTTTTATTACCAAAATAATCTTCATTGTTCTCTCTTTCTATATTTTAATTATTTAATTGCCTTATAATCAATTTATTCAATTCCTTTATGTATTGATCGATCATCCCATTAATTGTAAGTTTTTGATGTAAACTACTAATTTTTTTTCTTAAATAGCACTAGAAAAGTAAATGATACAAAACAAGACATGATTTTCTTTCAAGTATATATATATATATATGCATGGTTTACCTAACATTGCCATTGGAAGGTGTGTTTTGGACAACCCACAATCCGTAAGGCCGAACTATGAAGACGTTGAAGAAGATAAGAAGGAAAAATAACATGACCGACATGATGCCGGTCTTCACGCCATTTTGGCTCTGGTTCAAAGCAATAAATATTGCTTTGAAAACCCATCCAAGTAAATTTTGTATCATTGACGATGATAATGCTAAGCGTCCGACCTCGCTATTCAAAAGCTCTAGTTCAGAGAGGATATCTGCTAGCACAGGGAAACAACTCGTACAGAGTAAAGCGACAATAAAGAACATAAACTTCTCTTCGTTCTTCACAAAAGGATTTAGAAAATTGTGAAGGAATGCATATGCAAAAGAACAAAGCAGCAGTGGTATGAATAAACCGGCTAAGCCAATGATGGCCGGCTTCTTACCGCTACGCCACACCATGCTGACATCCATCTTCAGTCCGGCAAGAAATAAATACAAAAGTAGGCCTGATAATGCCATGACCTCCTCCAATCTGCGATTGTTCGGCCAAGTAAATAAGTTGTATTTGTTGTATTCTTCATGTTTGTCTTTCTTCCAGGGCAGGAAAATCACAAAACCAGCCTAAATTTACAAAAGAAACTTGAAATTAAGTAAAATGAACAAAATTAATTATAAAATAGAATGACTTAGAAAATATTCATTTGCCTTTTGAATATTAGTTGTTACATGCATGCATCTCGTTCCTATGGGAATTGCTGGGAGGTTAAATTAAATGAGAAATTCTTGTCAACAACAATTGTCGGACATTAATTCTCATATATATCATCATTTAGGCTAATATTCCAATTAATTCTCAATCATTCATTGTTTGGCCGGGAAATACTTTTCATGTTCACAAAATTAAACTGTTTACCTATGAGCATAAAAACATCAAAATATGTCCCCACTAATACAACAGTGCTCTTTTGAAAAGTAAGCAAAAGGTCAATTTTTATCCATTGGCTTGGTTTTAACTTTTAAGACAATGGAATGGCAATCATAAAGCTAGGGTTTCATGCCTAATAAGGAAATCAAAATACCAAACAATTAAGTCATTTGCTCTTAATTTGTTCATGAACCCGCATTTTTTTTAGTTTTAAACATTAATTTCCAATGAATAATTGCAAATAAAATGTTTTGCTAGGAGGAGTTTCAAATCAATTCCATACCATCATTTGACAGACAATAAGCGGTTGCTTGAGTCGGCGGAGAAGAAAGTGAAGTACACGAGATACAGTAACAATAAGAAGAAGCATCATCAAGAGGTGAGGCAAGAAACCAAATAGCATTGGTTCAAGGCCGCCTCCACTGGACTGTTTGGTGAAGTTTCTTAGTTGGTTGAAAAATTCATTGGAAATTCTATTTGATGGAGTGTCTTTTAAGACCCCCTCTCCAATGGTGGATATCACGTCCTTGTAGAAACTATAGCAAGCAACTCCAGAAGAATTAATGTCATTATCACTAAAATGCACATGTAGTTGCCCTGAAGTGGCCATCAAATCATCATCTGATATCTTTTGATTCAATTTGAGATCGAAGAGAGAGTACTGTGCGACATTAATTTTAGTCTTTTCTTTTTGTAATTAAATAACAAATTAAGTTCAAATAAATTGAAGTGCATGTATTTGACTTTATGAAAGAACTTCGATCTGTAAGAGACATATTAACGGTTAAACTTAATAATATTAAAATTCAGTTTTTGTTAGATCTTAATTAACAAACAAATGTGGAGGAATTAGTGTTAATTAGTCAGCCACCTCAGACCATTGACTGTTGTTAGTTAACCTGACAGTACAGAAATCGAACTGATTAGATTAATTCAACTCAAATTGCCCAAATTTAGGCATTTGGGTTTTTTCTTAGTGGCTCTACGTACATCTCTCTACCTAAAACCAACATAACAAGAACCGTTATTTTTAATTCGTCTATCCTTTTTTTAACTAAAAAAAACTTCAATACCGCGCGAGAGTATATATGTTTAGCAAGAATGATAGGCTTAAAATTTATGTTAAAAAAAGGTGTTCATCAACTAAGTTTAAGAGATAAACGTTTAATTTTTCTAAGAAGATTTTTAAGCTAGACAAATATGTAAGTTATGAATTAGAAAATATGGCTTGAGAAATTTGGACAAGTTTTAAAAAGTAGGAAAAGAGGTTAAAGAAGAGGTTTCAAGTTTTGTAAAAAAGTATGTGTTTAGCAAACTCAAGACTCCTTGAGGTGCTAAGAAGCTCTAAAAAGGTCTAATAAGGAAGCGATAAACGACATCTACATGTTTACGTGTTTGGTAAGCTTAAAACTCTTTAAGATGAATGAGTCTATGGTAGTATGCATATTATGAATCGATCTGTATTATGGATCTATATCATTATATTAAAGTTCAAACAATATATACGAACCATTAATCAAAATTCTAATATCAAAATGTACTTGTAGACCAAATTTTTTTCTACTATTTTTAGAAAAAAATTTATCAAGTAATTTTCTATCTTTCTAACAAATAATAAAAGAAAATTTAAAAATAAAAAATTTGGTCTACAAATATATTTTTCATAAGAAGGTCATATTGAACAACTCAAATCGATTATTTGAAGTTAAAAAAATAAAGATATATAGCGTGGATCGTATATTAATATGTTATATATATTACCGTAGCCTTACTCCATTAAGATACAAATTCTAAGTATGTCTAAGGAAGATGCGTCTAACGGGATCAGAAAGATTCACAACTTCAGATTTATATCTTAATATTCAGATCAGACAAGGACAAGGTTCCCCTCCTCCAGAAGATGATGCTTTAATTTCCAAAGACTATATTATATATGCACTATATATATATATATAGTTGATTAGCTGTTATAATATTAATTTTGTGTTTTGCCAGACTCTATTAGGCTTTAATATTTTATATGTTTTGCCAGACTATTTTAGGCTTTATGTTTAGTATTGCAGCGTTAGCTGGATGATGGTTAGTTTTTTGCTAGGTTACAATTAGGATGATGGTGATATTTAATTTGGTCCTTACTTTCTTTTGTACTAGTTTTGTTAATGAAACGGACAACAACCTTTTATCAAAAAAAATATATGTATATTTAGATCAGATTAACAACTTTTTAAGTGTAAGATAAAATGTAATGCGACTCTGATCTGTCTATATTAGATAATTGAATTTGTTTTTTTTTATGTGGTTAGATAATATAGGATACAAATATAGTAAGCTGTTTTTCTAAATAATGCATATATTATATTTTATTATCTTCTTAAAACTTTTTTTAATTATTTTTAATCACACCGGATTGTACAAACATAATACTATTTTGTATAATATTATTAATACAATTAATAAAAAAAATATTTTTTTTAAATAATAATGTGTCAATTATTATTTAAATTACAAATAACTAATTTTTTTAATTTAAATATATATTACATTCAAAATTTAAAAATTAAATTATATTTGTATTATGAAGATGGTTCATCAAATGCTTTCGTTATCTGTAACTCTCATCATACTTCTATATTTTAATTTTCTAATAACAAATACTTTAAAACTTATATATCAAAATAAAACCGTTATATATATATTATTTTTCTACATGCTAATAAAGAATTATCAATTTTTTGATTTGCTTTTATATGAATCACTAAGCTGAAAAATCAATATTAAAATATTATTCACATCAATAAATTTTTATAAGCTCATAATAACAATGAAAACAAAATTGAATTATCATAATTTATAAAAGGAAATTTTCTTTCTTGATGAATTTTGGCAGTTGTTAGTTGTTGCCAGTTTTGTTTAAAGGGAAATTTCATGTATTCCCCCCTAAAACCTCAAAATTACGTATTTTCTCTTCTAAAATTCATAATATCATATTTATCCTTCTATATGTCAAAAACTTACAAATTTGTCCATTTTATTGTCTTTTCTATTAGAAATCATTTAGCATTTATTAAAAAAAGGAAAGAAAATATGAATCATGCTTGAGAAACATGTTAGTCTTCTAATTAATCACTTTCCGAAAACAAATGAGTAATTTCTCTACTTTGACACTTACACAAGTTAGTCTTCTATAAACGTCAGGAGTTGATAGATTACACATTTGCCTTCAGAAACTGACCACTTAAAAGACTGACATGTTTATCAAAGATACTACATATTTTTCTTTTTTTAATAAAAGATAAAATAAGTATTTCGTGAATTTAAAATGAGTTATAATCGAAAAAAAAAATAATATCATATCCAACCATTTTACTTTAACATTTAAGTTTAAAATTTTAAATTATTAAAATTTTAAAAATAGTCATATATATAAATGAAATGATTTGAAATTTTGAAGAGGAATATATATACACGTTCGATCCGGATAGAGATTAGAGAACTGGCTGGCGCTTATTAATTATAACTTTTTGTAAGCAAAGCAACAAATTAAGTTGTTGGATATTTTGGACGACTGAAATCCGAACCCGTATCGTGCCGTGCGTGTATGACTATGGTCTATGGTAGAAGTAGAAATGTAGAATAGATCAATAGATTTATTAAGAGGCTAATGGATATTGATTACTAAACCCGGTAGTAAGTAGTAACCTAACCGCCTCGGAGAATCCTCTGCATTAACTCAAAAGTGAATCTTTTGAGTTAATAAATATTAACCGTCCGATTTGTTTCAAGATTCGTGCAAACTAGATCCGCACTAATATTGAAAAGCCCCCTATGTCATAGGGCGGAGCCGGATTGGCTCCGTTTAAAATCAAACGGTCGTGATTCTTCTTTTTTGAGTTAATGCCGAGGATACGCGTTCCTCGTCTCCACTCTCCTTCCCTGGTCCTTCCCTAGTATGGTATGGTAGTATGAGTATCCCCCCCCCAACCTCTTTTTCGTTTTGATCGAAACCCTAAGTAACTTCTTTTTCCTACAATTCTCGTCCTCCCCAAGAACAATTATCAATTTTCATGCGCGATCTATGTTTTTTTTAGGGTCTGCGTTCAATTCTCCTGCTCATCTCTCACTTCTCCGTTGACTACCCTTCGATCTATCTTCCATAAGATATCTTCCATAATTAGGCGTTCATACTCACAATACTGGTAAATATCCTTAATTTTAACTTATTAAGTAGCGTTTCAACTTCATTTTTTACTCAATTTTAGTTAAATTCAACGAATTGTTCTTCTCATGTCCGGTACTCTAACTATATACAGGCTTCATCTTTCATCATTTCATAATGGGAAAACATCTCTCATTTTTCAATTGATTCACTGCTAATTATCAATTTGTCTTCCACTCTACCTTAATATTTCCACATTTGTAAGGCATCTTTTCTTCAATGAAAAAGGTGGTCCTTGAGTTGAGCCTACTTATACTTTCAGAAAAAAGAACAATTATATCGCTTTAAACACCTTGTACTGCTGTTGGTAAGTCGATTTCAAAATATGGAATTAGTGAAACCTTTCCCATGATTGTAGCATTTTAAATGTAGTCTAGTTACTTCAGTTTTGATACAAGCTCAAAAGTACATTTAAATTAAGTACTACAAATCTAGGATATACTTTATACCTTCTAACTGTTACTTAGTAGCTTAATGTTACTTGACCATTAAATGAACCAAAGGTATTTTGCACTAGCCATTACTCCCCTAGCTGTTGTATTTTTTCTACCACTACTAGTATATGGTTGTATAGTATTAGATTAGAGTTTATGAACTTTTTTTTCAGTTATATCATTCATCCGTTACAAATTTTGTTACTTGACTCGTGCTTTTTGACTGGCTGTTAAGGTAACAACGATTGGATGAAGTACTCTTCCCTATGGAAATAGTTGAACAAGAGGAGAATGGAGAGAATGAGATCAAGGGTTCTGAACTTGGGATGAACAGTGACTCAGACCCCTTAGTCTACCAGCTTGTTCGGGTAATATTTTGAGACATTTCCATCAACTTTTAACTAGTAGACTATCACCAAGAATAGTAAGATCACTTGTGCTCCGTTTGGTCATTTCTCATCCCATGATCTCTATCTTGTTATTTGAGGCCGTGTAGTGTTATATTTCAGTATAATGTTAGTGGCAAACCTAATCTTAATGTTGCTTACTAGTGATCAATTTTTATCTATAAGGGTATATTTGATAAATCTGGTTTGGAGCATGGAGGCTGGTTTTGCAAACTGTGGCTTAGAATTGCCAAAGGCCTGTTCGGTGTAGTTTTTAATAGCCATCACTCATTAGTCCCAGTTGATAGAAATTAGATAACCCATGCAGTTCCTTTGGTTTTTCAAAATCTAGTCAGACTGGATTTTTCCAAAGCTTGCATTTTTTTTTTGTTCTCTTTGCAGAGAAACATGGTGGGTCCTTCCACATGCCAAGATAACATCTCGCTCTGTACTTAGCGCACTGAGTTTTTACTTCTTCTTATTCCCTTAAGTTTTTTTCGCTACATTTCCTTGCATTATAGATTCTTTGCTAGTAACCAAGGCCTTGGAGTGGGTCCCACTACGTGCAAGACAAAACCTGGTTCTTCATTCTTGACAGAACACATACCAATCGATGGAAATAGATAACCCATGCAGTTCCTATGGTTTTTCAAAATCTAGTGAGGCTGGATTTTTCCAAAGCTTGCATTTTCTTTGTTCTCTATTTTGCAGAGAAACATGGTGGGTACTTCCCAAGATAACATCTGGATCTGTACTTAGCGTGTTGAGTTTTTACCTTTTTTGTTCTGTGGAGTGGGTTTCGCTACATTTCCTTGCGTTATAGATTCTTTTTTAGTAACCGATGCCTTGGAGTGGGTTTCACCATGTGTAAGACAAAACCTGGTTTCTTCATTTTTGACAGAACACACGCCAATTGATAGAGATTAGATAACCCATGTAGTTCCGGTGGTTTTTCAAAATCTAGTTAGATTGGATTTTTCCAATGCTTGCAATTTTTTGTGCAGAGAAACATGGTGGGTCCTTCCACATGCCAAGTAAACATCTGTCTCTGTACTTAGCGCATTGAGTTTTTACCTTTTTTTCTCCTTGGAGTGGGTTTCTCTACATTTCCTTGCGTCATAGATTTCTGTTTTAGTAACCGAGGCCTTGGAGTGGGTCCCACCACGTGTAAGACAAAATTTGATTTCTTCATTTTTGACAGAACGCTCTTTTTTAAAACAAGAATTTTTGCATTGGCTTATTGACTTAATTTTATATGGTTTTTTATAAAATGGTTTCCCAATATCTAGATATGGTATCCAGCAGCCAAAATTAATCATGGTTTTATAAATCTTTCTAAACGAATGGGGCTTAAACAAAAGTCCGACTCAGATCTCAACTTTCAACTTCCTTGAGAAGGACCATAAAGCCCGTAAACATTCTATAATGCTACTGTAGTCAAACTCAAACTTAACTTTCTACTAAAATATATTTCATTTGCTTTAAAGGAAATTGAAGGGGTTTTCTGCAAATTAAACCTAATATTTTGCCATGGTCTGAGAAAGTACCAAGACTATTCAACTATTATTAATTAATTTTGTTTGGTTGCACTTTTTTTTCTCTTCGTTCTCTATATTTTGGTTTACTTTGTGTCCACATAACTCTTTGTAACTCTGGCTTTTTATATTAATAAAACTCTTAAGTTGGTGAAGCCTCCTAAAAAAATGTTGTTTGGGTTGCTAGGACCCAGACATCACATCCAAGGTAAATAGAAAGTGACTAAATTGCTCCTAACTTGGTCATTCTGACTCAACCAGGTTGCTTCTAAGTCCTAATTGATTTTGAGAAAACCAGAAGCTATGATATAAATCATCTACGTTTAATTTTATCATAATTTCTGTTCAGAACAAAAAGAAACTGATATATCAGAATCTATGTTGCACAGGTACAGATAACAGTATTGTATCTGATATGACGCAGATCTGGCAATGAGGCATTTTGCAAAAACCCAGGGCATGATACACAAATATAATTTTTCTTTGTACTAGACTTGCTGTCCAAAAATAATTAACTTAAAAATTTCTAACTTTAAGAAGTGCAATCTTAACAATGTAATGGTTTATTTTTAAATAAATGAGCAATTGTATATATGTATAAATGCCTAGATTAATTAAAGAGAATACTGGGCAAATAAATTTATGAACAAGTTGACTGTATGATTGAATTTGCAATTTAAATGATTTGCAATAATTGGCGGGGTGTGTAAAGATTTTTGTGTGTAAAAATGCATAAAGGCAAATATGTATATACTGCAAGGGGTGAGATGTAAATTTTCAGCTTTTATAAACCAAACAAGCTGAAGCCCGTAAACAGGAGCTTTGCTTGTCTATTTTTAATCCCAGAACAAATTTTAACAAAAAGAGGCATGCGGAACTGGCTCTATTTAAGCACCCCCCAAGGCCCTTGTGAAAACTGCCTCTCTCAGGAGTTCGCCTCATGCGACTATCTGTGGCACGGTTTCGTATAACACAATTGGAAGGCTAAATTACTTTAAATTGAAATGTTATAATAGTATAATACACTAGCTGGCATATCAGATACGTACTTAAGTTGTATCATATGCAAATTCCTTATCGGATTTTTGTCCAATACTAGTATGAATTCCCAATGGATGTATGTTGGTTATAAATAATATTTTACACGATTTGCAAATCAGACAGTTTCCTTATTAATACAAAGGTTGTTATTTGTGAAAACTCTTAAATAAGTAGGTTTCAGTTGAAAAAATTGGATGTCTCAGGTGTTGGCTGTTTAGAAGAAACCCAATTGATCAGTCCACGGTACTTTTTCTATATGACTGATGTAAGGTGGTCCCCATTGTCAGGTTGAAGGAGATGGGACACTGGTTCCTGCAACGGAAGATGAGGTCATGCAATTTGGGCACCTACTGGACGACGGCAAGGTCGAAAATCTACCCTCTGTGGAACACATCTCCAAAGTCGAATCATTCCTCTCAGCCAAGGTTCTGTGCACTGACAAATCTGATTTAGAAGGTATATACTGCCTCTTTATACTACGGGTAGTAGGTGGGTTCATGCATGGTTTTCCATTTGAAGGACGTGCATTGAGTTTCCATTTGCAATGAAAGCAAAGATAAACAAACTTAACCCTAATTTTGATGTGCAATTTAGCCCTAATTCAGCTTCGATAGTGCAACCTACCTAGTTATGCTCCAAAATTGACTTAGCTGACCTGAATTTTGTGAAAATGCCTGGACTAGGGACCAAATTGCATTTGTTAGGTCCATCCTAGGATTGTATAAATAGACTGGCAATGCATTCTCCAATTTTGCAATTAAGCTAAGATATGCAGTTTCTGCCTTGAGTAACATGAGTTGTACAGTAAATTCAATTCATTTCAACTTTCCCTCAACTGACTCCTTTTAGAGTTCATTCCCTCTCAGATACCTGATGATCACTCTTGAATTGATCTAATGGCTATGATTGATTCTCATATATTTAAGCAGTGTTATAAAATGTGGTTTTCATGTGGTATGCAGAATGCCACTGCATACCGCATATACAGTATACGGCCGCATATGTGGATTTTAATGTGGACTTATATATGCGGATTTGGTACATAGTGGTGTCTCCATACATATTAAAAAAATGAATATCTTCAAACATATCAGTCAGAAAATAAAAATAGAAAAATGGATGTCTCCAAACATGTAAAAATGGAGAATGGACGAAATATCAATTAAAGAAATAAAATAATTCAATGCTTCAATAGCACAACCCAAGAAGTTAAATCCCATGATCTTCTTAAAATGTTTGAACGGGTGCTGCCCCAGCAGCCCATTCAGAGCTCCCTATATTTTAAAAATATTCTGAACTCATTTTCCAAACGTCCAGCCCAGTTGAGAGTTCCCCGATTTAGCCCAGCGCCCAGCCCAATTTAGCCAGCAGCTCACAACCATCCGGTTTGTATACCTGCACTTAGTCCCACAGTTTCAAAATATAATTTCCATAGCGCTGGAGGGCTTATTAAAGAGCTGGGGAGCCGCTGCAGAAGGTAACGGACGGATCCGGGACTCAGTTAATGGGTTCGGGATTCGGAGTTCTTTATAATTGTTGTTGCGGTAATGGATTTTCAATTTTTTTTGGATCCGTTAACTAAAATCCGCATAGGCGGATTGTATGCGGCCGAGGACCGCAAACGCATATGCGGCCGCATAAACCGCATTTTATAACACTGTATTTAGGGGTGGCCCGTGGTCTGCCTTGATTCTTACTGGCGGTCAGCTGACCTCTTTCTCTTCTTTGCTTTTGCACCCTTCAATTAATGTTCCTGAGTTTATGAACATCAAGGTTACAAAACCGGTAAATGGTTTGATGAACTTTGGGTTGAACTTCTAAACTGAAATTCAAAATTGAATTTGAAGCAATTGTTTCTGCTTTGTCAATTAAATCTGAAGAAGAAAAAGAGAAAAAATGATGCAGGACATTTAATCTGTTAGTTCTCTAATAAATATTATTGAGTATAGTGGTAAATTATCTGCTACAACCATGAGAGCTCTAGAATAAGTACCTAACAACAGAGCATGGGCAGTCATGAATACATAAAAATTTATCATTGAAGTTAGATTAGTTCAAGGGTGAAGATTGTACCCATGTTCACCATCAGATACCTGAAAGGATGTGAATGCTAATTGTATACTCAAGTTGGCCGAGTTAACCCGATGCAGCTCTATCACCTTCATTTGTCCAAAGAACAAAATTAGTAGAAGAAACATCAAAACCTTAGTTAAATTATAATCTTGTTGTTTTGCAATTTTTTGTTATTATTTCATTTGAGTGATTCATTATGTCCATTCTAAACTGTTTTGAAAAAAACCTAATATTGTACTATTATAATTTACAGGCTTTTCTCAAGCAGAGAATATTATGAAAGATGAACAAAAGCTGAAAACTAGCATTGAGGTATCATTTTTGTTATACATTTTTTTTAATAATAATGGGAGACCACTTTCATCGATCTTTATTAGTTTCTGAATTTTTTTCGAACCTATTGGTATGATACCCCTGTTATGTTGCTGTAAATGGAGTTTCCACTGTTCTAACAAATATTCAAGTTTGCTATCTAATTCATTATTGGAAATAGAACAAGATTTTCCATCTAGGATCACATATCTCCTTTGGCATTATTTTCCTCATTTGTTGCCAAATGATGTTCATATATTTCCAATATTTGCAAAAAGGACCCAACCTTGTACTGGTACTATTATAATATGATAATATGATTGATACAAGGGTTATGGGGTTATGACAAAATTAATCGATTTAGAAATAACTAATAAAGTTTTATTTTAAATGTTCATCTGTGTAATATTTTTAATAAATAAACATGATAAAATAGACCAGATTAATTAAGATAGTATTTGCTTTCTTGTCATATTATTTCTGATTTCTTTATAAATAAACTAGACTGTTGAAAGCTAAGCAATGGAAGGGACCATGATTGAATTTCTCTGACATTTTTGGGGCTTTTTGCCGATACTAAAGAGGTTGGGTTCTTTTGCACTTTACGGACAGATTTAGCTTAGAATTTTTTTTTATATTGCAGATCACATTGGTATCTCTGTCTCTCTCTCTCTCTCCATACATTTTTCTGCACGTAGCATTTTTTTCTCTGTTTGTATCTGTAAATACAATTCTGGCTTCATTTATTTATATTAGGATGCCAACTTTCCTAACAAGGTTGACAAAAATTCTCCCTCACAAGACATCTCTGCTGAGACAACTCAAAACTCCACAATAGTAAACAACGCTCAAGCCAGTGAAACCGAGAAAACTGATGCCACCTCGACACCAAGCGACATGGTACCCAGTGTTAATGTGCCATCTGCTCCTGACATGATAACTGTGGACTCAAAACCCAATTTCTCTCTGGTAGAAAAAGACGAGATATGTCTTGATGGTCTCTCCATTCGTGAGCTACAGGAGGTATTCCGGGCTACATTTGGCCGTCAGACTAATGTGAAAGACAAGTCATGGCTGAAGCGAAGGATCACTATGGGGCTAACCAACTCATGCCAAGTTCCAACCTCAAATTTCATAATAAAAGACAAAAAAATTGTACCCAAGGAAGGAGGGGCTCAACATGAAGTGACCATACAGGAATCCTTTGAAGCGCATAGCCCCCAAGAATCTGACAAAAAAAGGGCAAGAAATTCAAGCTCGAATTCTGAAAATAATGTAAGCTTGGAAGAGGATGGTTGTAGCATAAAACGGATGAGGAAGCCTACGAAGCGGTATATTGAGGAGCTGTCAAGTTTGGATAATAGAGATGAAAGCATGAGATCTACATCTTTGGTTGTGAGGAACAACCATGATCAACCAGTGAGATCTAGGGTTAGGCCAACCCGTGAGAGTGGTTCATGGCAGGCTGCTTTTCGTACGAGAAATGATTCCCTTGGCGGGTTCCGGGTCCAGGTGCCTTTTGCATCGAGAGCTAGAAGGTGCCGACCTAGGAAGAATTTGGTTGCATTCATGGTAATGATTAGTTCCATCTTTGATTATGCCTTCAAATAATTCTTTTTTCTTGTTATTCTTATTGTTGGGTATGCATAGACTGGAATATGTACCTGCCCCCAATTATTGAGGATATGAGCATGGTTTGGTTCAACTTGCATCAAATGTTTTGCTCAATACTATCTTGAGCATGGTTTAGAAAATCGACCGAGTCCGTATTGACTTGGCTGATTCAAACCAGAATTGCCCAGCCCATGATTTGATTTTTAGGTTAGTTCCTCGGTTCACTGCATTTTGGACGAGAAAACCTTGAATTGCTGGTGGATCGGATGATTTTACTGAGTTTCACCAATTTCAACAATTCTCACCGAGTCTGTAAAGTAATCGGAAGACTGAAGAAGGAACTTTATTAGGTCTTTAGGTTTTTGATTTGGGATGAAACGTCCAAGTGTTTTGAGAAGAGACTGGCTGTGAAAAGGATCCGATTTATATGATTTTTTCGTACACTCAGTTCACTATATCATTGTGCCAACACTTTTAAATCTGTTAGATAGTTCAAGCTAGACCAGTTCAGCTAGAAAAACTGAATACATTTAATTTTCAATTCTTACACATGTCTATTTTGAACTGCTGTGCTTAGGTGTTCCCAACGTGGCAGGTCAATTTCATATACTTCCATGAATTGTCACATTAGTGGTCATAAAAACGCGTAGAAAATAATATAAATTTCACAGCACCTTTTTTATATTTATTTTCCTCAACCTTTCGAAAATTTTGCTAGGCAAATCATCTTTCTGTACAAACTTTAAACCCCAGATTTGTATTCCATAAACCAATACCTTTTGAGTTTCCTTCCTAGATGAAATTTCTTTATTAAACTATATTCAGCATATTGTAAAAATGTAAAGTATAATTCCATTTTAAATATGCCAAAGCCTTACCATTTTGAGCACAGTGAAATCCACTGCTGGAACATTACTTTATTTATTTTCCAAAGAATTTCAAGTATTTAGACAAATTTACAAAAATGCCTAGTTGCTGATCTGAATCGGTTGAATTTGGTCCAATTCATCGATCTCAATCCACCAAACTACTTGCCAATCCTGATTCAGATTCCAATTTTGAGAACCATGATCTTGAGTGTTGTAATACCTGGTTCAAATTTTTAGTATAAATCAGTTGCTTATTCCACGTTTCAGTTCATCTCTAGTCATTAATTCCTTATATTTTTTATTGCTTTGAAAAAGCCACAGGCTGGTGATTTGATCGTGGAGGATGGCAACATCATAGAAGAAAGCGAAACTGAGGAACCGACGAGGAAACTGAGTAGTCCCCCCCAGCAAAACCCTCAATTGGTAATCCCATGTTTTCTTTATGCAATTGCAACAATAAAATGAATGTGGTTGTTGCTTATACATATATTGTTTGTCATGTTTTCTTTAAATCTCATGATGAGACTTAACATTTAAATTAATGTAATAAAGGCAAGGGCCTGTTGCAAGTGTGGAAAAGGAGAATAGAGTGGAATAGAGGTTCTATTCCTGCCAAACAAAATTGTGGAAATGGGAAAAATATAATTGTGTTTGAACTTTTGTAGCCAAACCCTGCTTTTTACACTTTGGTCCCTCTATATGAGCCAATTTTGTGTTCCATGGGAATGGGGGAATAGAGGACTTGGTCTTTTCCAAGAGATGGATTTGGCTCATTTACCAATACTCTTCCACCATCAACCAAACACAACCAGAATAGTATGAAATAGAAGTCTATTCCAAATTCCATTTTTCCTCTATTCTTTCACTATTCCACACGTTGCTGAATGGGCCCCTAGGGATTTGGACAAGGAGTTTTTCCTTTTATTTTCTAGTGAGGTACTTAATTGATATTATGCATTAGAAAAACATTGCCAACAAGAGAGGAAAAGAAAACCAAGAGGTAACAGTGGTGCCAGAACCCCACATGGTGCCTGAGATGGAGCCTGACGAGACACAGTCAGAAGGGGAAAATGCTCATGATAGCAATCCTGATGAGTGTACCAGTGAACCGGTATTAAAAAGTGGCAATGTGAGAAGAAAGCACCACAGAGCGTGGACTCTCTGTGAGGTGCTGAAGCTGGTTGAAGGCGTGGCACGATATGGCGCCGGGAGGTGGTCTGAGATTCGGCGATTGTCTTTCGCCTCTTACTCGTACCGCACTTCTGTTGATCTTAAGGTGTGCCTCTAACTGTTACCCGGTAGAAGGGATTTACTGACCATGGGCGCTTTTGCTAACTGCAGCAGCATTTGTTCCATATTTGCAGACAAAGATGTTCCCAAACGTTTTGCACTTTTTCTAAACAACACCTAACAGTTAGATCTAATGTTGAACCAAAATGACTAAACTGCTTCTGACTTCATTATTTGAAACTCTCAATCTATACAGTACATACAGACTAGTGATCCAACTGGTAGTGTTTTTTTCTTGATTTTTGCCTAACTCGGGTTTAGGAGAAGAAATGATTCATTAACAGTTGGGGTCAATTGGTCGTTGTGGTTTTGATGCAAGAAATATTGGGTGTTATATGCAAGTATTGAAATATAATAAGATAATCATTGTAATTTGCAATAGAGCCCATATACAGTATGTTTATGTTGAGCTTTTTTTTAATCTCAATTTTGTACGGCTTCAGGATAAGTGGCGGAACTTGCTGAGAGCTAGCATGGCACCGCCCTCTGTGGAAAGAGAGGTAACTGGCAGTTGTATAAGCTACTTAAAATTGTTAATCTTTATATGTTTTGCCATTAAGTATCATGAAAGGATTAATGAAATTTAATAAAATAGATCATTAGATCAGTAGTTACGTGTGATGCTTTTCTTTTATGATAATTTTTTTTTTTTTGTTTTAACCATTTCTACTTGATATTCTCCTTTAACCATTTGTACTTGTAATTGGGTTATCCAGGGGAAACACACAAGAAAACCTGCCTCATTGCCAATTCCCAATTCGATCCTTGTGCGTGTAAGAGAGCTTGCTGAGTTGCATGCACAGGCAGGAACTGAGTGTCCGGCAAATACGTTTACACCAGTGCATGGAAGGAAGGTTGTACAGGGTAAAGGTTCTGGCTTTTTATGATCCATAATGTACTTATATTCTATGTTAAAGAAGCGCGAAAATGG
>CAXKVW010001693.1:0-30897 GCA_964058825.1 Carex arenaria
TGTTCGAAGAATTCACTATGGTAAGTACATTTTATAAATTTTCTTACATAATTCTTTAATAATTTCTCATGCATTTCTTTAATAATTTTCCTACCTAATGTTGTGCAGCTAAATCCAAGGTGTAATGCTTATTTGAAAAAGTATGGCAAGAAAAATCCTGATGACCCGTTCGAGTTGTCTAATTATGATAAGATCTTCCAGACATGTGATGGAGGTTTCCGTTTCGGAATCATGACAACAAACGGGTCGGAGTCATTGAACCATGTATTCCAGAAGAGCCGGAGACTGCCCGTAGCTGCGATTGTTGAGGAAACATTTTACAAATGCAATGCCTGGTTCGTACAGAGGAGGGCCCGAGCTATGGCACTAGCCGATGCGAATAAGCAATGGTCTGAACGGGTGGAAAAAAAGCTCAGAAAAAGATGGGAGAAAGCAACAAGGATGACTTTGGTCCCGTATACGCAGGGTGAAGGAAGATACCAAGTCTCCTCTCCTGATGAATATGTTCCGGTCTGCAAGCGCTCTGATGGCACCATGGACATTATTCATAGGGAGTTCCAGTACACTGTGACTCGTGGGCCAAATAGAACTATGGAGTGCACATGCAGAGGTATCCAACTAACATCTATTCCGTGTGTTCATGTGTTAGCAGTTTGTAGAAAACGAAATTGGGACGAGAACCAGTTTATTGCTGATTGGTATAGTGTCAACTATCTTCTCAGTACTTGGAATGGTATGTTTCACTCTTATGGAAATGCAGATGAATGACCATTTTATGATGGAACTACAATAATACCTAACAAGAAATGGATTAGAAAGGGCAAAAGAAAAAAACACCCGACTCAAAATGACCATGGATGAGTTGAGCGGTCGCCAAAAGGGGCATACTGCTCGCCGTTCAACTACCGACCGACGTAGGAGAGGTACGTAACACTCACAAAATCCTATATATCGTTATAATTTCATGATTTAACTGACACATATATGAAATGTAGAGGCAAAAAATGCAGCAGCTGCGGAAGAAAATGAGCGAATTCTTACAGGGGGGTCATCTGGGTCAAGGCGTAGCAGAACCACAAGTTCGTTAGATGCATCCATTATGTATGCCGAGGCAATGGGAGATGTCTTCTCAGTGCCAGGAGAGGCCACTGGTAGCCATGCAGAGCCGTCAGTTGTCCAACCAAGGAGGTCATCTCTCAGGCTGCCAAGTACTGCAGGGTCGTTTATGTCTGCAGCAGATCCATTGGGTGCGCATGTAGAGCAGCCAAGGCGATCATCTCTCAGGATAGAACGAGCATCTGTTAGCCAAGCAGCACCATCTGGAGCGGAGGTAGAGCCAAGTAGTGCTCCTGTACAACAAAGAAGGAGCTCGTCTTTTAGGCAACTAAGGGCATCTAGTAGCCAGGCAGCGCCATCTGATACGCAACCAAAGCCATCAAAGAAGCCATCATTTGGGTCTCGAATGTTAGGTGTATTTCGTTTCAGGAAAAATAGTTGAACATAAGAGTGACTGTGAACTATTATTTTGAGAACTTATTATATGAACTTGTAACTTTTTTGAGAACTTCATTTATATTATCTTTGGTTTATTATGTTGCTTTTCTTTAGGCAAAAACGATGAGCAAAAACACACCAAATCAATCGTCAGGTGCTGGCAAAGATAAATAGGAGAAGGTGTTTCCTAAACACCAAGCCAATGATGAAGATGATTTTGCCGAAAGCCTTTACATCAAAATAAAACCAATGTTTCCAAAGAAAAATACAGGTAGGACTATCTCTCCGCCTCGTGTGACTGTTACCGGCGAGGTCAAAAAAAAAAAAAAAATGTAAGACTGGCTCTTCGTCTGCTACGACCGAACCAGACTCAGACGTTGATTTTGTTCCATGTACCTTCCGTACGAGTTCTGAGAAGTAGTAATATTGCAATGTCTGTAATAATTATTTTGCGATCGTGATGTACTTTTAATTTCAAATTCGCTCGGAATTATCAATTTTAGAATTTTGATGTTATATGTTACGAATCGTTTTTAAGACAATAAATGTAAGTATCAAACGATAGAGTAGGAACTCGCCTCAAAATGTAAACGATATGTAAATGACAAACATAACAGATCCAAATGACAAACGATAGAGTAGGAAATATAAATAAATAGGCAGAGATAGATAATACAACCATAAAATGATAAAAATAACAGATCGAAATGTAAATACTACGGGAACAATAAAAGTAACAACCTATCATCATCTAAACGGAGAAGGGGAGTATCGCTGGGCTGGATGTCCTCTATTATGTCTGTCGCCCAGCCTCGTCCAGACCGCATCACTTGCAGCAATAGCAGCAGCCTCTGCCTCTCTCCTGAGACGTGATCCTGTCTCCCACGGATCATCATCCCCCATAGTAGTAGCTGGAGGAGGCGGGGGTGTAGAGAAGATAGAGTCTGCCAGTCCCTCCGCAAAGTGAGAAGGGGCCTGTGACCCGCTAGCCTCGCCATCGTGTGCCATCGCCGTAGGGTATCGTCCCGGCTGTGAAGGTGATAGGGCCTCAATCTCATCGAAACTGATAGTCACCCCATAATCCTCCATATGGTTGTAAGATGCAGACTCGTATGGCGGTGGCGGCGGTGGCATGCTAGCTGGACCCTGCAAACCAAATAATAATATAAATTTTTGTATTAGTGACAAAAGTTGAACTAACTCGACTCATAACAAATACGACTTACCGGTGGCTGCACTGGACGTCCCTCAGAGTTATAGTAGGCAGTCCAGCCGGAATTAGACAGCACCCACTGATAATAGTCCCAGTCTGCATCCACACGGGGTGGAGATGGCATATCCCGAGTGAATACGGCCGGCGCATCTGGCTCGTCTCGATCTACTGCCCGCCAATCGATGTTCTCTCCGGCGTCGCGCAACATGCTGATCAGACGCCCACCAGATCCGGCATCCTCAATGATTTGGCCATGATCTTGCAACTGACTCCATCCAACTCTTCGCCAGCCCTTCACCCTGAGCATCTTGATGGCATGCGCAGCGGCCTTAATCGACAGTAATATCTGAACAAAAAAACATATATTAGTCAACATATTTATGTAATGACCGTTTAATGAACATATAATATAAAGGTGTTGGATTAATTACCCAGCGAGCCCAGCGACATCCGGTAGGCTGGTGACCTGATAGATCCTCTTGCAGTGGCTGGCGGAGATATGCACTATAATCGCCCCTCAAATATAATGACCCCCCGCCAACCTTGGAGTACCAAGTCCTGTACCTCAGCAGATGAGATCCTGGGGTCTGAGTCATCTCATCAGGCATCTGATATATCTGAGGCTCAGCCGGAATCTCAGACTCTACGTAATAATTTGGTAACTGGAGGCGCCAGTCTCTGTCCATAGCGCCGGCGTGCGACATCCTGCCAATTAAATGTTAGTTGCAATGAAAATGTAACAGATAATTTAGAGGTTATCGATAATTAATTAAATTTCTTACTTGTGCAGTCTCTTGATCTCCTGCCTGGGTAATGCTGGCTCCACTGGGATCAATGGCTCCTCTCCGTACTGCCGAAGTACCCGATCTGGATAGTGGTGCTCCACTATCCAGAAGCAGACTAGCGGGCCTCGGTACCACCAGCTGTCACGCTCCTCAAGACAACGAAGAGGCAACTCCTCAGCCGCATACAGATCTGCGTATGGTGTCCACTGCACCTGCGACTCGTCCAGGTTATTCAGCTGTAAACGCACCAACCTAATACCTACTGTGCGTCCGTGCCCCTCATCCCGATAGCGGTGGATACCATGCCAGCGGTGGCCGTAGACCGGCCATCGCTCCTGATCATCTTGCGGCTGTCCCCAAACTGTCTCTGGCTTATTGGGCATAGGACGGCCCACCGGTAGCCGTGACCAGGACCAATGCTGCAACAAAAGAACCGGCCCGTACACCTGTTTGGCCTTCACCTGTATTTCTGAGGTTATAAGTCGTAATTCCATTTGACTAATTGATGAAATAATTAAGTAACAAACAACATAATAACTAACCTGACAAGCAGTGCAGAGGCTACGGTACAGCTGTGCTAACACAGCTCCACCCCAGTTGTAGGCCGGCGGGTTATCAAAGTCCCTCAGAAATCGCAAATACATCATGGGGATGCCATCGCCGCTGGCATCAGGAAACATAACGGTACCGAAGAGGTCCATCACGTAACCCCAGGTGTATCTGTAAAAACAAAGTAGATGGTTAGTATTATAATTACATAAGTTAATTAACAGATGAAAAATAAAATATTATTATTATTACCTCCGAATCTCCAGATCACTAGAGGCATCTGTCAGACCGGCACTGAAGTGCCGCCGCAACTCTGTCCTCTGCATGTGATAACTGGACTTCTCCTTATCGGCCCGTAGCTGTGTCGGATCTGCCCCCAAATACTGATCGATGTCAAGGGCGAAGTCTCTGCTGTCAGATACTCCGCCTACGGGAATGCCCTTGATCGGTAAACCCCAGAGGGCACTCACGTCCTGCAACGTGACAGTCATCTCCCCGAAAGGCATATGGAACGTGTGCGTCTCGGGACGCCATCGCTCAACAAATCCTGCGATGAGAGATGCATTGATGGAGGGAGTCGTGTCCCGCAGGATGGACACAATCTGATATAGTCCCAGCCGGATGAGATATGGGTCCATCTGTGAGAAGTACTGCATCCGAGGGACATAAAAATTGACCTCCATCAGATAATCGTCCTGCGTTGAAAGCCAACAAAAGTATTACATAATGTATACAACAAAATTTTAACTTCGTATATGGACAAAAACTAGCATACCTCAACGGAAGCCAATGATACCCTGTGCTCGCGGTGGGGCATCCATAAGAGAGGGCTGAAGTGCTCGGTACTGGTGGTGTCAACCGGCGCCTCAACCTGTGGTGCACGTCTGGGCCGTCCTCTACCTCTACCTCCCGCCATCCTAAACTTAAATTGTGTAAAAACGCGTTAAAATTCGCTAAAATGAGCTAATTATACTATTTTATACACATTATTTTTGAATTAGGCTAAGTTATATAACTATCCGAAATTATACAAAATTTTACCAAGTTCGATAACTATACTAAATTATATCCGAAATTGGGACAAAACATAATTTATACCCAAATTATACCTTAATTTATAACTATACTAAACTATACTAAACTACCTAATTTATAAATTTTTTTTGAATATTTCTAATGAATTGGTAGCAATTTATAACAATTTCTAACAAACGGTAGCAATTTATAACAATTGGTAGCAATTTTTTCCTAATTTATAAAATAAATTGGAACATTTCTAATGAATTGGTAACAATTTATAACAATTGCTAATAAATTTTAACAATTTCTGATAAACGGTAGCAATTTATAACAACTAGTACCAATTTCTAATAAATTATAACAATAGTCAACAATTGATAGCAATTTATAATAAATTTATAACAAGTTATAACAATTGGTAGCAATTTCTAATTAATTTTAACAATTTCTAACAATTGGTACCAATTTCTAATAAATTTTTACAATTTCTAATAAATTTTAACAATTTTTAACAATTAATACCAATTTCTAATAAATTTTAACAATTTATAACAATTGGTACCAATTTCTAATGAATTAAAACAATTCCTAAACAATTTATAACAATTGCTAGCAATTTCTAATTAATTTTAACAATTTCTAACAATTGGTAGCAATTTCTAATAAATTTAAACAATTTCTAAACAATTTATAACAATTGGTAGCAATTTCTAATAAATTTATAACAACTTATAACAATTGGTACCAATTTACAACTATTTTGGCCTACTGAATAATATAAAATAATATATAGGGACTTACTTGCAAAAACAGGCAGAGAAGGAGAAATTTGGGAGAAAGAGAGAATGTGAGGAGAGATAGTGTGAAATTTGATGAAATGAATTGTGAGAAAATTTCGGAACAGTGCACACATATATATAAAATTATTTTTTTTGAGCGACCGGCTACTAAGTAGTCGGTTTCTAATTTTTATTAGAAATCGGCGGTCTAGTAGCCGGTTTCTAATAAAAATTAGAAACCGTCTATTTAGTAGCCGGTTTGGGCATTTTTGACAAAATTTGAGATTTCTGGGCAGAGTTGGCGAAATTAAGAAGTTAGTGGGCATGGATAAAAATGACGGGATTTAGAGGGCTTTTATTATATATATAATAATAATATATCCACAACAATCTAATTACAAGTTCCAACATAACAACTGCTCTAACATAAGCCCAGTCCAGTTTTCAAGTTCCGATGGGCTTTCAAAACAAAGCCTATAATAAACTCCGACGATAGGATAAGTCCATTAGGTATACATGGAGACCACGGTAGGACAAGTCCTTTTAATAAAGATAAATTTGAGTATACCTAGGGTGTTCTTAAGTACACTAATACTTAACTCACCTCTAAAATCTATCAGATTAACTTCAAATGACGAATTTAGACGGTTGAAGTCTGTCTATCTTACGAGTGATGCATCTACATACAATTTTTTTTTAAAATTTTGAATTAATTTTGTATAGAGTCAAGTGGTAAAAAAAACGTTAAAAAAATGAATGCTCTAAAATTAATTTATGAATCTTCTAATTTTGACTGCTTGATTCTATACAAAATTAATTGAAAAGTTAAATTTTTTTTACATGTAGACACATCACTCGTAAGATAGATGGATTTCAATAGTTCGGATTCATCATTTGATGTCAATTTGATATGTTTTAGAGTTGAGTTTACAAAAAGAATTGGTGAACTTATGAACACCTAGTTCTACTCATAAATTTAGATATATGTACATCATAGTTTCTTCAATTAGATATTTCTCAATCAAAATTTTAAAATTAATTATATTTCCATCTAAATATAACTGGCCACCGCCTTCTCGCCCAGTAAACACTGCATCTACAAAAATTATTGTTATGAAACGATGCGGCCGAATATACGGTAGTAATATGCTTACATATACGCTGCATCTCCAATAATAATATGCAACTGAATATGCGGTAGTAATATGCAGTCGCATATACAGAACCGCATATTGAATCGCCTAGAGATTTTTTATGCTGATTAAAATCAAATATGCATATGCAGCAGCATAAATTGCATTTTAATAAACTGAAACCGTATATTGAATCGCATAGAAATTTTTTATACAGATTAAAATTGAATACGCATATGCAACCGTATAAATCGCATTTTAATAAACTGCTAACACCCAACTCATATATCAAATGCTGAGAAAAACAATAATTTGGTTGGACTTGGTGCTCCCTTTTTTTTTCCCTCCGGGTTGGCTTCGTCCGTTCTGTTGTTCTTGGTTTTATAAAATTTATTGCTCTCCCACTCACTCACAATTGGAATTTGTTGTACTAGGAAAATAATATACAAAACTTATGTTTGTCATCACTTCTATTTTTTTTTCCATCATATATATTTTTATAACTTATTCTTTTTTTCTTGACGATTTTAAATTATTTTTCATTTTTCTTTAATATTTATCATACGTTTACAAAAATGTTATGATATTTTAATAAGAAATATAGTTATTTCGTTTAGCTTCTAGTTATAAATAAGAGATTAATACTAACATCCAAGTCTTTTAAAAAAAAGGAAAAAATTACACAATAATTTTCAAGATGATACCGAATATCATTAATTCTGCCAAGTTTTCATAACTATTTTCTAACATTCTTATAAATAATTAGTTTTTGTAAATTAATTTAAGAATTTCTTGCACGTGAAATTTCAGCACTCAGATGTCACAACTGAACAACTTTCATATATGTTTGTTATTCATTTTTTCTAGTTTGTTAAGTCTATTCTTCTGTTTCATAATTTAAGTATCAAACATCTCAAGTTTCTCAATTATATGAACTTAATTTGTCGAACTAAAAAAAATAAAATTTAATATGTACAAAATACAATATTGAATTTCTAACAGAGTATCTAGAATTTATATGTTTTTAATATTCCAACACTCTAATTTATAGGCAAAACATAGAATCTAGAAAATCAAGATACATTAATCAATTACTAAAAAATTTACCCATTTTCACTAAAATCCTTTTCAAGAAGGAATATAATAATTAATTAAGAATTATAATATTGGAATTGTCAGTTTATTCTAGTGCTCAGAGAATATTATTTTTTTAGATAAAAATTAAAGTTAAATTTTGGAACTTTATATATTTATAAAGAATCTTTTATTCCAATACTGAATATATCTGACCCGAAGAACAATAATTACCAAAATCATTAGACAATTTTTTTTTTCAAATGTTGATTCTTATTTAGTTGCCTGTAATTCCCCCTTATTTTGGTCAATTGTTGGAAAAGTCAAATCTAACAGATACCAATTAGAACTTTTTTTTTTAAAGTTAGTTGCAAATTATCATCTAACGATTGTACTAACAAAAAAAATTATATACGCAGCTGGTGGCCTATCCACCACTAATCCTAGATGCATGTCTCCTATACAATATACTCTGAAATTCTTATTTGTACCATATTAAAAATTAATTAATTAACCACTGTTTTCACATAATTCAAGAGAGGTGGCAGACCCACTTTTTTTTTTTTTCTTTTCTTCCTCTACATGATAAATTCTGGTAAAAATAAAATAAAAAAAGTGGGTCCGCTTATTCAATCGGCGAACCACCAGACAGGGTCTGCCAATTCAATTAGCGAATGTGGTAGAAATTGAATTATGTGGAAACAGTGGTTAATTGTTTTTTTTTTTTTGAATATGGTATAAATAAAAATTTCGACAATATACTATGATTGGAATTAATGAGAAAAGAAAAACATAGGCCACTTAAACACAAGAAAAATAGAAGTTGAATTAATTAAAGACGTACGTAAGACCAGCCTATGCTTAATTGAAGCCTTAATATGTGTAATACATCAATTAATTAGAACTTGTTGGGATCAAAATTTGCTCCTTTTCTCAAGAAAAGAAGCTTTCTTTTTCTTTCATCTGAATCGTTCAAAATTCATTGTACGACTTCAATTAAATCTGAATTCTTTTAATAGGTTAAATTGATTTGGAAATAAAAAATAACTGAGAACGTGCGATGAATTTTGAACGATCCAGATGAAAAAAAATAGTCCTATTTTTTTTTTCAAGAAAATAGATAAATATTCCATAAAGAATATGTCCCATTAATTAAACTGCGACAAGTTTTGTACAGATATATATGGATCCTCACTACATAATTATACGACTGTACGTACCAATAACTTTTTTAACTAAACAGAAGAGAGACATTGCGGAAACATGACAGGAAAGAATTTGAATATACAGCACGGGAAACGAAATGATTTTGTTTTATTTTATATATAGCAAGTCAAATTTCGGCCAACAGAAACTGCGCAAAACGAGATACGTAACTTCGTTATTTGTCTTTCCATATGCCGTATCAGTGTTATTATAACAGGCGGACTGGGTCCAATTCATACAGGTTCACGGGTTGGCCGGGCACGAGTTCAACGGGTTCGCAGGTTGAACGGTCCGGATTCGGACGGGTAAAATTTTTAAACCTCAACCCTTACCAGCATGGGTTGGCAATCTGTTTTTTTTTTAATCTCGTTTGGCTGGAAATTTTTTCAAAATAACTTGGCACGAATCTTAAAGAAAAATATATGCATATCACGAATTTCAAAGCAGTGTGATTAATTCTACGTGAATCTCAAAGCACGGGTCAAACGGGTACGGTCAGACGGGTCAACTGGTCAGACGGATTTTTTTTTTCAAATTTTCAAACCCAGTCCGGATATTTGCCCGGTTCGGCCAACCCGTGAACCTGGCCAAATCCATACACGGTCAGGTCCGAGCAGACACAGGTCAAAGACGGACCGAACTGAGTTCATGGGTCCGAGTTCAATGTTAGAACACTATGCCATATCATATAACTCGATGAAAATGAAAACAAGAAGAAGGAATTGGGACTATGTATTGGTGTTTTATATTGGAGCCGAGCATCTTGATGTTCTATTACACAAGGTTCTGCTTGTATGATATACTTTTATAAAAGAAAAAAAAAATCTCACACAAAATAATATATTTTCATAAAAAAAATTAAACTGAATGGCAAATGATATTTTTTAAATGGCATATTAAATGATATTTACGTATAAATAATATATTAAATGGCATACATATTTTTTTTGATCTTTTTGACATATTTTCATAAAAAAAAAAATCTCAAACAAAATGACAAATTAGTGAATAACATATTTTAAATGATATCAAAACTAGAAATAAATGAAGACATGACCAATCAATTATCAATTAATTTAAAAATTCTTTAAATGACATTTAAAAAATAGAAAGAAATCATGTCCAATTAGAATGATGATATAATTTGCATGTAGACAGTATGTGTGACGAGTGCATATATATCTAAATAAATTTAGACTTCTACACTAAAAAATAAAAATAAAAACAATGCATATAATCTAAAAATATGATCGGAGTGCTGATATTAAATTCAAAATTTTATCTTTTAATCAAAGCTTTAGCGGATCAGGACATCTACGTTCTTAATATAAGAATGGAGATATAGAATTTTTTTTTTTTGTGAGAAAGTTATATATATATATAGAAGTTAAGAGAACAAAGAATCAAGTAGTCTCATCTTAATTAAAAAGGAGTAATTACATCAAGCAAAACTTCAAACTTAATAAATTAGTGCATTTAACCAAACCATTTGAGAGTGCTAAATAAAACAAATTCATGATTTTTTCTCTTTCCTTTTATTTGAGAGTGCTAACAAAACATATTCATGCATTTAACCAAACCATTTGACCTTGTTTTTCAATATGAATTACATTCATTTTAAAAGTAACAAATATATAATTTTAAAAAATTAATTAAGAAAATTAAATGAATAATTTTCAATAACTTTAACCTCATATTAATATAAATCAAATCAAACAAATTCATAATTTTTTCTCTTTCCTTTTATTTTTATCTTAAGATGTAGGATAAAAGAAATTAATTGAGTTGCGATAAGGTATGAATTCAGGTTTTGTAATTGACTTCTCATTGTAAATTCAACTGCTGAGATTGATGTGCATAGTATGAAATAAATCGAAATTTGATGTATAAAATCTCATCTATATATTTCGTGCAGAAACAACAATTATAGATAGTAGCTCCTGCTGGAGCAGAGAGACTAAGGTCAATTCCACAAGAAAGCTTTCAAAAAAGAAAAACAACAACAATTATAGAACACCAGGAGTATGTTTGGTTGCAAAACAAGAATAACTAGAATAATCAAATCAAGAATAGCTATTATTTGTCTTATTATCATAGTTAAATCTCAAATTTTTTAAGAATAACTTGTCAAAATAAGACAACATATTTGAATTCACTATTTTAATTATTCTAACCCAACAGGGGCGGATCTACACTTTGTCCAGGGGGTGCTAAGCCACCCCATGATTTTGAAATTTTTAATCACGTACGTTGAAATTTAATTGATTTTTTTAATTTTTTTGAAATTTTTATATAGTTTAGCCCCCCTTCATAAAATGTTAAATGTGTGCTTGCAGTCTAGTGGTTAAGACTATATTTTATTTATAGGAGGTCATGGGTTCAAATCCCACTAACTACAAAGTAATTATCATGTATTTTAAATTTTAGCCCCTCCAATTAAATTTTCTAGTTCCGCCCATGTAACCCAACCAAACATATCCCAGAAACTGAAATAAAAAACCCGGCCGTCTACTTGGTCGGCTTATCACATAAAATCAAAATGTACCTTCCAATTTGTACCGACTTAGTCGAATTATCATATACCTGTCGAGTCGGGAGCACGTTTAAAAATCTTTAATTAATTCGATGACTGAAATATAATATCATCAATCCAATCTAAGTAACCGATAGATTGTTCTCTGTACCACCTTAATTATGCTTCTGGCATAGTTTGTCAACTATACCTCGTTGATTAATTTAGTCCGAACAGCGACTTTATTCCCAAAAAAACCCATAATTACTCCAACAGACACCAATAACCGAGCAAGTCTTCCCATATAAAATACATCTTCCTTTTTCAAATCCTTTTAAATTAATATTCATGTACTGATGTACACGTTGTTGCCGAATGATTAAAGGGAACACAAACTTAAAAATGAGTCTAATTGATTTCTTAACTGGAATTAAGTACTAAAAGTCAAATCCAAAAAAATACCCCAAATTTCGGAAATTTAATTACGTAGTGCTGTCAACATTCCAATTCTCCTATATAAGTTCATTGCACTCTCATCATTTGATGTATCTCTAGCTCTTAATTAACCCAAACAATTAATTAATATCCAAAGCTTAATTTCTCCTAATTCCATACAACTTCTCCATGGCTCTCATGTCTTACAGATTTCCCACATTTTTATTACTACTTTGCCTTCTCTTTAGTTATGTTCATGGGCAGCCGGGGCAGGGGCAGCTGTCCCTGACCTTCTATCAAAACTCATGCCCTAATTTGCAAACAATCGTGCGGTCCGTTGTGTCACAAGCGATTGCCAACGAGCCCAGAATGGCTGCCTCCCTTCTTCGTCTCTTCTTCCATGATTGTTTTGTTCAGGTACGTATATATATAGTTTTTGATTTAATTTCTCTGATCGGAGTTGCCTCCTATGTATTCTGGCCTATATATGTATTGAATGAGTAGGAACTTGTATTTTTGTTTCAGGGGTGCGATGCAAGCATTCTTTTGGATGATACGTCGACCTTCACCGGAGAGAAAACTGCTTTGCCCAATGTAAACTCGGTTCGTGGATATGAAGTCATTGATGCAATAAAAACACAAGTTGAAGCATCTTGCGCGCGTACTGTATCTTGTGCTGACATTGTCGCTCTTGCTGCTCGTGACAGTGTCAACTTGGTACGTATTATAACTAACTGATTTCAAATGCATTCAATTATAGTGTACTATATTGGTATTAATAATTATCAATTATTAATAAATTCAGGCTGGAGGGCCCACATGGAATGTCGCCCTTGGCAGGAGAGATGCAAAAACTGCTAGCAAGAGCGGCGCCGAGTCAGACTTGCCTGGTCCATCATCAAGTCTCTCAACTCTGATCTCAAAGTTTGTTGCGAAAAGTTTAAGTGCACAAGACATGACTGTTCTCTCAGGGGCCCACACTATCGGGCAAAGTCGCTGTTTTCTCTTCCGTGACCGTATCTACAGTGATCAAAACATCAATGCCACCTTTGCCGGTATACGTCAGCAAACTTGCCCCCAGTCCGGCGGTGACAGTAATCTTGCACCTATTGATGTGCAGAGTCCGATCACATTTGACAACGCATACTACGGTGATCTGATAACCAAACAGGGCTTATTTCATTCAGACCAAGAACTGTTCAATGGCGGTTCACAGGACAGCTTAGTAACAAAGTACAGCACGGATGCTGCTGCATTTTTCTCCGATTTCGCGATATCAATGGCGAAGCTCGGGGCTATTACGCCATTGACTGGGAAAAAAGGGGAGATTAGGTCAAATTGTAGAGTGGTCAATTAAGTAACAAACAAATAAACAATGTACCCATTTCCCTACTTCACAAAAAAAATGTATCAATTTCTGGCCTGTTTGTTTTCTATTCAATTTGTCAAAGTTCCGTTGTTCTTTTGCTTCTTTTGTTAGCCTAGAAAACTTTTCAGTTGAGGCTTTTTATTTCTTTTAGATGTATAATTGGCTCATACATCTAAGGACAGTTGTATCCTAAAGTTCCATTATTATGTTTACATTTTTTTTCATGTAATGAAACGGGTCTGCCTTATTTTTTTTTTAAACTTATTATAGAAGTTCCAAGACATATATACTGTTCCTGTGTGAAAGTTTTTTTTTTTTTTAGAAGGTCAGAGGCATATAGCCATCTAACCAGTATATTTAATAAAGAAAAATAATTACATGACCAGGGGAATGCACCTGGTTTACCCTCTAGTTACTCACATAATACACGATTCGGAGAATAAAGCAATATTATAGCATCTCGCAGTATCTCTCTCATGCACCCAAATGTAGCTTCCTAAAAAGTAGTTAGTAGGATCTGATGCAAAGATGTACATCATGTGCGGTGTCAGACTATTCACCGATCGACCTCACGCGATTGGCAAAATGCCGGTGGCCCGGTTGTGCAATCTCTTGTAGGCGAAAGCCGTAGAGAAAAGGCCTGTAGAGGATCGATGACCAGCGCCAGATTGCATCCCCAGTGACAATTAATGTCGATAGAAGTTGATGCAGCACAAAATGATTTTAAGAAAAAGGAGCGTAAGTCAGGCTCCCTGTGTGAAGGTGTGTTGTGCATCCATGTTTTGTTAATGGATCCAAATGCACGAACACAAATAATAATTCTACCAAATGCGCGAACACAAATAATAATTCTAATCATATCTACAGCTTAATGCGGTTACTGATGTGCGCCAATAATTAATGATAAAGACAGTAACGAAGAATTATGTATACTTTTACGTCTTGTTTGGATGAAGATCAGTAGAGGAAGGGAGAGAATGGAAAGAAAATATATATGTCGGAGATAAAGGGTACACAAGGTTAAAGGTTTAATTTTGTATAATTATAATTAATAGAATTGATTTTCTTTCTGATTTGGAGTATAACGGATGGCAAAAATTTTTGTTGCAAACATTTTCATAAAAAAAATAACATAAATATCAAATTCTATATCTTACCTATATAATTTTCATCCAAATTTTTTTATCACAAATTTACAACCACCACCGAATTTTTCATTAATCTTCTAAATTTTAATTTTGAATTATTACTCACATTTTATTAATTGGATGGACGGACAGCAGGACGGGCCATGAAAAAACTGAAATTACGGCTCATATGAAAAAAAAAATGTGATATTCAAAATCACAATTTTGACATTCCTTATGAATTGTAATTAAGAACTCTGATATCTTTTTTATTTCTAAACTCTTTGTAGAAATCTAAGTAGGACAGTTGTTTAATGCTGGTTAAGTTATTTTCCTTTTCTAAAACAGCAAGTGCATTTTGGGAGGCCCAATTTGGAACATTATACTGCACAGAAGAGATGCATGAATTATTTAGAGGGATATGCATATTACGGGTTGATCCGTAATCAGGGCCGGTCCTGACTCAGGATACCCAGGGCGATGGCCCTGGACTCCAAAATTCAACAGGGCCCAAAATAAAAAAATTAAAGAAAATACAATTTTATAATGTTAAAGTAAATAAGGCCCCAAAATTCAACGCTGGCGAATTGTAGTTGAAGCCTTAAAGGGTTTAATTTTATTTCTAAGTAAAGGAGGAGTGATTAGAAAACTGGACCAATCTCATATGAATCTAGAAGTGCAGCTAGAAGACAAGAACAAATTTGATGTATAAGATACATGGCTGCCCTTTTTACTAACTGGAGTGATTTATAGGTTTCAATGACATATCAGTAAATACAGTGATGATTAAGCCTTTTTAATATGC
The DNA here is from genome assembly GCA_964058825.1 of Carex arenaria. Lineage (NCBI taxonomy): Eukaryota > Viridiplantae > Streptophyta > Magnoliopsida > Poales > Cyperaceae > Carex > Carex arenaria. The sequence goes on from CAXKVW010001693.1 coordinate 15,502, forward strand.
CTACGAAATCAATTTCTCCTTTAGAATAAATCATTCCAAACATAAAAATTCAATTCCAAATCATTTCTTTTCTTCTCTATTATATTGAAATGAATTGAAGTTTTGTTCTAATGCTATATATTCCGATCAGATTGGTTTTATGTCTCCTATTTTGTATGATCTATTGACATATTAATAAAAAAAAAAAATTGTACATAAAGGGTCCAAATTTTTCTCCTACCCCGGACCCCAAAATCTACAGGACCGGCCCTGTCCGTAATACGAACTAATATTTTTGTTTTCAAAATCTTAATGGCCGATCTGAACTATTTAACATGATACCCATATGAATATATACTTGCAGACTGAATTTTATATTTTTTTTTAGAATTTTTTTTTACTATTTTTTAAGATAGGTATATCACTTGATATGAAAATTTTGGACTGTAAAAAAACGGTGATTTTCTACCTATCGCTAAAAATAGTAAAGATATTCTGAAAAATATAAAATTTGATATGCAAGTGAGTATTCATATAAAAATCATTTTGAACGTTTTAGATCGACTGTTAGAATTTTGAAAACGAAAATATTAATCCGTATTATGGACTAAATCGTAATATGCATGGTACGTACCATAGACTCACCCAATTATTTAACCATGCAAATCCAGCTCTCTTGGCCCTTGGGACTAAAATGATGCTACTCTCTAATTGTGAGGCTAATTTGGTAATTCCTTCAGGTATTAGAGGGCTACAATATCTAAAGTACGGTATGAATTAATTTTTAAAATAATTAAATAATATATTTAATGGATAAAAAGAATTAATTTTTAAAATAATTAAATAATATATTTAATGGAGAAAAAGAGATAGAAGAAATAATGTTAAATTTTTATGAGTCTATTGGATATTAAAATATTTTGATAGGGAAATTAACCATATTGAAAGTTTTGATGGATACACTATAAATTTCCCCAAAATTTAAATATCGGAGATCCGTTTTGAAATTTGTGCCAAGTTAAAAGAATGGTACAAACCACACATAAATACCGCAAAATATTTTACTTCATATATAGATATGAAATTTAAATTATTCCTCTAAAAAATATTAAACGAAATTCGGGATTTATGAAGGCCAGAATTTTAATTTCCGGCACATACACATTTCTAATTAAAAAATAAAGAAAATAAAAAGTTTGAGGGCTTTTTAGTATCGGACAATCACAACCGACGATCACAGTAAATATTTTATTTTATTTTTCTTGCTTGTGTAAAAAAGAATTGATTTGATCCAGAATTTCAAGTTCATCAATTCCTATATTCTGAACAATATTTAATATTTTCTAAAGATAAAGTTTGACTTATGTGACAAAGTATTATTTTTTTATGTGTACTACTAGGAATTAATTTAGGATTTTTCATTAACTTAAACCTCATATTAAATCAACCTAATCTTACAAATTTATGAATTTTCTCTCTATTTTTTTTTTTCTATTCTTAAGATGTAGGGAAAAGCAAATTGAGCTGCGTTAATGTATGAATTCAGCTTTTGTAATTCACTCTCGTCATAATACGAAAATAAATCCAAATTTGACATATAAAATCTCGTCTATTTTGTGCAGAAAAACAACAACTATAGAACATTAGAAGGTAGAAATGCAGAATCCGTCCGCATTAAATATGATTCGAAGACTAATAATATGACGGTTAAATGGTTAATAAAAGAAATCAGAGAACATTAGAATGTAATTTCCAATTTGTACCCACTTGGTCAGGTTAGTATTTTTTTTTAATATAAAAAGGTTGAGTCTAGCCTACTAACTTTCATTTAATTATTCATAAAAAAAACTGTTATTTTGAGTTCGAAATCATAATCTCTCTATATTTTTTTTTTTGAAATGCTTGGTAGAGTTACGAAATCATAATATCATCAATTCGTTCCAATCATAATATCTAGTGCGATCCTAAGAAATTGCAGTGACCCTGTTATTCCAAATCCAATCTTTCGATTGTTTTGAGATTCGTGCATTTTTCAAAAAATAAAAGGTTGAATTTAGAATAACAGGAACCCTGCAATTCCTTTGGATCGCAGCAGATTTATTTCCGTTCCAACCGGCACACTATATATGCAGAGGTGGTATATATTATATGCCCAAGCATATTTTGTCAACCATTTACCTCGTTAGTTAATTTAGTCCGAACCGAGATTTTAATCCCAAAAAACCCACAACCATCCAAGTCTCCAACAGACACCACCAACCTAGCAACTTAACTATCATCTACTTAAAATCCTTTTTAATTCATCATATTCACCAGTTTAGTACACGTTGGTGCAGAAAGATTAAGTAGAAACAAAGGGAGCACAAATTTAAAATTGAGTCTGGTGATTTCTAAACTTACGAATTAATTGTCAAATAAAAAAAGTACCCAAATTTGGGAAATTACGAAGTGCTGTCAACATTCCAATATTTTTTGTACTGTGAAGCACCTATATAAGTTAATTGAATTCTCATCATTTGATGCATCTCTCTCTAACTCAAACAATATCCAAAGTTTCTGCTAAATCCATATATAAGTTTCCATGGCTCTCATGTCCACATTTTTAGTACTTTGCCTTCTCTTTGGTTATGTTCATGGGCAGCCAGGGCAGCTGGCAATGAACTTCTATGAAAATTCATGCCCTAATTTGCAAACAATCGTGCGGTCAGTTGTGTCACAAGCGATTGCGACCGAGGCCAGAATGGGTGCTTCCCTTCTTCGTCTCTTCTTCCATGATTGTTTTGTTCAAGTAGGTTCATTGTTTTTTTTTTATTATCGCTTGGAGTTGCCTCCTATATATTGAGTGAGTATGACCTTGTGTGTTTTCTAGGGCTGTGATGCAAGCATTCTTTTGGATGATACGCCGTTCTTCACCGGAGAGAAAAATGCGGCGCCCAATGTAAACTCAGTTCGCGGATACGAGGTCATTGATGCAATAAAAATGCAAGTTGAATCATCTTGTCCCGCTACTGTCTCTTGTGCTGATATCTTAGCTCTCGCTGCTCGTGATGGTGTCAACTTGGTGCAAATTATAGCTGATTGAATTCAAATGCATTCGATAAAAACATGAGAATATTAATTAGTGCATATTGATCATAATAATTATTGATTTTCAATAAATGCAGCTTGGAGGGCCCACATGGAATGTCGCCCTCGGTAGGAGAGATGCACGAACTGCTAGCAAGAGCAGCGCAGAGTCAGACTTGCCTGGTCCATCATCAAGTCTCTCCACACTAATCTCAAAGTTTGGTATGAAAGGTCTAAGTGCACAAGACATGACTGTTCTCTCAGGAGCCCACACTATCGGGCAAGGTCGCTGTTTTCTTTTCCGCAACCGTATCTACAATGATCAAAACATTGATGGCTACTTTTCCGCTATACGTCAGCAAACTTGCCCCCAGTTAGGCGGCGACAGTAATCTTGCACCTATTGATTGGCAGAGCCCGATCACATTCGACAACACATACTATGTTGATTTGGTGAACAAAACGGGCTTGTTTCATTCAGACCAAGAACTGTTCAATAACGGTTCACAGGACAGCTTGGTAACAAAGTACAGCATGGATGCTGCTGTATTTTTCTCCGATTTTGCGAGATCAATGGTGAATCTCGGGGCTATTGCGCCATTGACTGGGAAAAAGGGGGAGATAAGGTTAAATTGTAGAATGGTCAATTAATTAGTAATAAACAATTAATGTACTCATTTCCCTACTTCACAAAACAAAAAATCTACCCATTTCTGGCCTGTTTGTTTTCTATTTAATTTTTTTTTATATATATGTATAATGGGCTCATACATCCAAGGACAGTTACATCTAAAGTTCTATTTTTCTGTTTTCATTTATATTTTTTGTTGAATTTCTTGATTGATTTTTTTGCATTTCCCTGCAATTTGACTCGTGTATCATCGATTTTTTTTTTCTTTTAAACTAATAATATGTTCCAAGAGATATATATTGTTCCTGTATGAAAGTGTTGCATGCATTGATGTTTTGTTGAATACTTGAATGGATCCAAATGTGCCAACACAGATAAAAATCCGATAGTATAGTTGTAAATCATATATACAGCAATGCGGTTACTGATGTGCGCTGATTTATGAAGAAGATAGTAACGAAGAATTATGTATACTTTTTAAGTGTAAGAACCGACATGATAACATATCATAATTTTTGTAAGAATTCGTAGCACCTCATTTCATGGTCGATTTCAATGTCAAGAGGAGAGACCAAACCATCAAGAAATTTCCCGATTAATCGGACAATTTTTTTTTCAATTATTCCCAATTATTCACGATTATTTCCGATTAATCACATGACAGTACTCTGTCCGTCCAACAAACGTATACCGTTTTTTACAACACTTGATCAAATATTTAACTGATCGTAATTCACTCTTGTTGAAAATTACTAATTTAAGATTTAGTTAAAGCTATGAATATTTCGTGTCTTCTACAAGACAAACTATAGAGACTTTGTAAGCTTTACGGTTTCGGACAGAGAGAAAAAAATACGGTCCGTTATGCCTATGGGCCTAATTAAGCCCAAATAAGCATAGGCGGGCCATGACGCATGACCCTCAAATATATTATCCATTCTAAATCATGCTAAAATCTCTCCGCTGGATTTGATATCCCAACAAATGCCAAACTTTGATCTGTTTACAAACATATAAAAATCAGTTTCAGCCTTTCAGGCGTTGACTTACATTTTATTTTATAATTTTGGGCAAACCACACGTACATAATGCCAAATTTTTTATTTAATAAATATAAAATTCTAAATTATACTTATATATAAACTAAATTCTAAATTTATAATACCGGCTAAAATACATATTCAGTTGGAAAGAAAGGAATTTTTCTTTAGGGCATACAGTGAGGGCTTATTCGGCTGTTTACTGTGCGTGGGGGGGAAAAAATTACTCAGACTTTGCAAAAATTAGTCCACGTGCACAGTATTTTGGTGTTCCATTTAGACGGCCAAACAGGCCCCGAAAATTTCAACCTTAATGGAAGGTCTTGCTGTTTATTTTTTTTTATATTAAAGATGAAAAAAACGAATTTTGAGGACAGATTTGAAAATCCTTCTCTACTTAGGATCGGCCAGTCAATCAAGAACCTTAATGAAAAGTTCATATTTATTAAATGAAAACTTGGTGAATAAATGTTTGACTTGATGCAAATTAGCAGGCAATAATTGATGAAGAAAATGATGAAAACAAAGTATTCTTTTATTATGCGTGCTACTAGGAATTTAGGGCCCATGCCAGCTAGGGGTGTCAATGGGTACTAAATGTAGCTCGTGATGTCATTGAACAGACGAAAGAAACAATGACTAAATGTAGAGATGATGACCTATCAATTGAATTGTCAGAACTGTTCTGCATCAATTATAAATCATAAACCAAATTTACTTGGAACAAATCACCTCCTATTTTTTTAGTTCTTTATGTATTGAATTATCAATTATATATCCTCAGTAGGACCCAATAAAACAAAAGTCCAAATTTTAAATTTCAAGGAAAAAATCGACACGCACATAAACATAAAATATCCAATATCAACATACTATACTATAAAAATTTAACATTTGATCAGTCAAAGTTCTGCTGAGAACGCCATGCACATACAGGCATTAATTACCAATACAATCTTAACACATAATTGCAAGTATAAAATGTAGTCTTATTACAAGACTCACATATAAGGAAAAAACAAAGCAAGAAAACAAAATATAGAAATATGATGTCATTCAGAAGCCAGGAAGAAGGTCATCGCCGGATATCCCATGGTCTAAGAGACCAGTGTCAGAGGTGAAGCCTAGGTCAACCCATCCAGGCCGGCTGCAGATAACTGAATCTGCGGTGAGCCTCAAGTGGGCACGTGTCTGCACATTTAAGCAATGCACTGCATATGAAGCACCGGGTCCCAATTCACTTAATCCTTTGCCTTCAAACCAGCAAATTTTATGCCCAGACCCTGCAACTTTGACACAAAATGATTGACGGCAGTAGAGAAACCAAATGCGCCCGTCCAACTCTGCATCGCTGCCTGTTATCTCCACCCAATCAAACGTGTCTCCACTTATCTCCATCCTAAAGAAAGGTATAGAGACCAGCCCCGACAGAGCACGGGGAAAACGATGTGGATTGCCGACCGCCACAACTTTTCCTTCAACCTCAAGAGGCTCAAAGAAAGCGAGACGGCGCTTGAGGCTCCCACCTGTTACAAGCTGCCAGCTAAGATCTGCAAGCTTGAAAATAAGGGTGTGCAATGTGAAAAAGCAGTACACAGAGCCACCACATAAAACCATCCTAAAAATTTCGCCAATTCGACCATGTCTGAAGACATAAGGATGCTCCTCCCAGTATGCATCCCCAGGTCGGATCATGTCTGCCCTCACAATATTCCCCCTACAATGAACATAAATAACCACCTCTGGACTGCCCTGCATTGTGGTACAGAATGCAGCAAACCCGCTTAGACAACAAGAGCCCGGTAAATCTATGCGGGCCCCAGTAGAGGGATTCAATAAAAATACTGGGTACCTCGGGATTCCCCCAACATAAGAAAAATCCTGTTCGCGCCCTCGCAAGAGCAACCATCCATCTTTGGAGTACAATATGGCGGAGCTAGATTGTAAATCAGAATTGGCTACTAAAAAGCTCTGCCGTGTCGTCATGTTCCCGAAAAGGTGGTTATCTTGGCTTGGCCCAGCATTAACCATGTAAAACCAAGGAAGATGGCTGTGGAGGGAAGGTACAAGGGGGAGTGCCGATAAGACAGGGGCGCTCAATTTCCACTCCACAAAGACAACTCCCAGTGCACAGCCCTCATCCTTTTCCCTCACCAGTTTCATCAGCTGCTCAAATGACGGAGTTGGTTTTGGACAACGATTGCTCCTGGGACGCAACTTGATGCTTCCTGTAACTTTCTTTATCTGTCAAGCGAAAACCGAATAGTCATTAGAACAGACGTAAAATAACAAGGGACATAAACTTCATATATATATATATATATATATATATATATATATATATATATCAACCTGGGATCTGAGAACCTTACTAGCTAGTCCAGTATGCTATAAGTTTCAGTATCGATACCAACTCCACAAGTTTCAGTACCAGAGAGAATGGTTGTGGTAATGCTTGGCCAAGAATAGAATGCTTACAACTATCAAGCTAGAACTATTGTTCTGCAGCACTGTTTCAGGCACATTGATGGTGCTTGGCAGGTTTAGGTTAGGTTTTTGGCATGAACCTCCCTCCTTTTCTAGCACTTGCTGCTTCCTCTTTCGATTAGTCATGGAAAATGCATCGGCAAATGTCCCATTAGTACGTAGACACCGAGATATCACTACCTTGATGACCTGTACTATATCTTCTGTCGGTTTCCTGAAGTGCATTGTGCTAAAGTGAAAGGTACAGAAGTTTACAGCTTTGAATTAGTGACCATGAATATCAGTTCCAGTATACTTATTTTTCAATCAAAACTAAGAAAAACAAATACTACGTTAGAAATTAACTAAATTGTCAATATAGAGGTGAGGAGTTGTATAGTAAACTTCTTTCATTTAGGAGACATCTAGACTTCTCCAGCAGAATTAATGAAGATTCTAGCGCACTTCAGAATGGACTCTGTAGATAAGGATTAAATAATGTAGATTAACCTAGAAAATTGTAAATTGGATGTAAATCAGTTAACAAACCAGCATAGAAAAATATAAATAATTGTAGGCGCCAAATGTTAATGTGTGACATGAATTGAGAAGCTAACAGACACAAGAGAGTTTGAAATTCTTTTGTACATGTACTCCTTTATTAAATGAAATTTAATCACATTTTTGTGTGCATTACCGACTTTACAATTTCAATTATTTCTCCTAACCACCTTGAACTGCTAGGACTTTCTACATGGCTTAATTCAGTTTTTCTTCATACAAGAGTAACTTTCTCTGTTGCTGACAAACCACTATATAAATTGCATTTTTGTGAAAAATGACTTGTCAATCAAATTTGGGAATGCTATTTCCTAGATGTACACCGACAGAGAGAAGAAAAGTAAACCAAGACAATTCAATGGCATAGCAATTCAATAACAAACTAATTAATGCTGTATGGCTCAGGTTGGTAAGTCATTTGGTTTGACAAATATACTGGGATTAACTTAATGCTGTATGTCTCTATATATCTACTTGGGCAACACTTTTCCTGGAAGACCATGACCCAAAAGGAAACAACATATATACTACAACTGAGAAATTACCTTTGTCCCTGTTGCACAATTAGCATATGATAATCGGGGTCGACATCAGCAAATATATCTGTATCATCGGACTCAACTTGTGGTGCGGCTGGAGTAATGAGAACCACCTCTCCAAATGGTACTGCATAGCTGGAGTCATGAGAGGAGGTGGTGCCAGCCGGAAGAGGCATAGCTGAGTTGTTCCCCTCGAGTGCCTTGGGCCCATGGAACAGCATGCGGAGGGACCCTGACCCTGAGTACACTAACACTTCGCCTCCCTCCTCTCCGAGTGCTTCCAGGGCTTCGGGTGTTAGGCCAACTGGGGGTGGAGCGGTTGCTTCCTGAGCCGATGAGAAGCACTGTGTCGTCTCCAGCCTCGATTCAGTCGCCATGAGCGAATCCACATCCATCGTCGAAAGATCGAATGGGAGAGATCAGGAAATTGAACGGGAGAAATCAGGTGTAACCCTAACCCTCAAACGGAGATTAGGCATAGAAAGATTGGGCCCATCTTTAATTTTATAAGATCGGTAACGTGATCAGCAAGTAATAAACAGGTGTCCTGATATGGAGCGGTTGTTAATGACCAAATTGCCTCTATTAATTCACCAACATTCATAAAAAGATTTACTTAATTTGCAGAATTCTAAAATTTTGCAAGCATGTAATCCTAGATCTTTTTTTTATTTTTTTCCAAATGAGGATTTAGTTTAGTTTTTAGAGCATCTACAATGGTTGTTGTTTTTGGATTGCTAATCTGATGTGGCAATTGTTTTTTAGTTTGCTGGGTTGTGAGAGAGTTTGTAAATTAGCAAATTTGCTTTAAAAGCAAACCTTTGCTTATTGCCACGTGGCGAATTGATTGGCTCAGATTCTTTATGAGTCTCTATAATTGGAATTGCTGGGATGGAGTGATAGAAATTATGAGTCTCTTTAATTGCTAAATTTGATGACATGACTAATTTTAATTGCTAAACAATTGCTGAATTAGATGTATTTTTTATCGTTATTCTTATCTCTATCTTTATCTCAATTTTTGGTTACTGGTAAATCCGCTGGGATGAAGAGAGAGTTAGCATAGTACTCTAAAAATAGTGGCATGAGGTAAAGTGGTTTCTTTTTTAGGTGTGCTTTACGGATGTTTGTAATGGATGTTGCAATGGATCCTTATTTTTTAATATATATTTTACCCTGGGCAGCTTCTGCCAGGACTTTCAAAAAAAAAAAAAAAAACCATTCTAAAATTTTAGTTCATTTATGTATTTAAAAACATTTAAAATTTAAAAAGTAAATCCAAAAATTATTAAAAATATTGCCCATAATAAAATAATTTATAAATCTTTTATTTCTTAGGCGGCTTGACTTTATACTACATAAGTTTACAAATTTAAGTATTTAACACATAAATATATCCCTTATGAAATAAATTAATTTTAATAGATTGAACTCAGTGTTTAAAATTGATTGATAGGTTTTAAAAACTAAAATCACCAATTATCTTAATGTACATGTTCGGCAGCCAGAATTAAAGTTTGATCGTTAACTTAATTCTCAAATTTATTTTTCATTAAATATATAAATGTGTTACTTACACATGTAAAATGCTTGCGTGCTAAGAAGAAATAAGCGTAGACGCGTAGTGTCCTGTTATAATAATAAAACTAACTTAATTAAGTTTATTTGATAAGTTTAATGAGTTAAATAAATTATGATATATATACATAAATTTAATAAAAACGTTAAATTGTCCGCATAATTCAGATTAATCAGCCGCATACCAATTAATCGTTTGGCTGTACACCGTCCGTCCGACAACCGCATACCGTTATTTACAACACTGCTTCAATGACACCCTAATTGCCGTCTCTTAATTCTCAAGTCTTCTTATCCCTCCAATGTTCTCTCCAGCGAAGATTGATGAGAATCAGTTTTAATTGCTGAAAAATTTCCTCATCACGAAAAGGTAATAATTTTTGCTGTCCTATCTTGCATTTTGCATTTTGCAAATCTTTATTTCCTATTTGGTGTCCGCCTAGATCAACTTAGATGGTAACGGTATCTCAAATATATTAGCAGAGTTCGTTCTTTTGATCAAAATTGATCAACTTAGATGGTAACGGTATCTCAAATATATTTTGTACTGAGTTTTGATGTCTGAATTAGAGAGGCTATTTGGAGCGTGGCTTGGACAAAATTTTAGATGGGAGTAGTAGCATATGATACCAGAATAATATTAATTTCTCAAAACTAACCTTTAGACTTGAAAATTAATGATTTAGAGGGGCCAAAATTTTGTTCTAATAGAAATCACAATTTGGCCTATAATTAGTTTCATATTCTTTTTTTTTTACTGGTAATAATTTGGCCTATAAGTCAATGTCTTTTTTATTGGTAATTAATTGATACATCTATATGAGTTAGATAGTCCACATGTCGGATTGGGATGTTTCTGTGGAATCTCGCCCTATCTCGGTTGATAGGCCGGGATGAAGGGTATGGCTGCTGTAGGTTGACTTATCTCGGAAAGATAAGCCGGGATGGCAAAAAAAGTGGATTCTAGATACTCAGACTCTTACCTATGCAATATCTCTCTGAGTGTAATTTAGCAGAAAAAATTTGATCCCTTCTTTCAAAATATCTCTCCTTTTTTATAGGCGGCTCTCTAACCTCCTTCCCGTGTTAGCCGGGAGATCGTGGGTGCGGTTAGAAAGATCGTGGGAGGGGCCGAGCCATTTAATTATTGACCAACAACGACCTAAATATATCCGAAATTTTTATTTATACCATTTAAAAAAAATATTTCATCACTTTCTCTGAAGAATTTCATATATGCCACGTCCATCAATTCAATCGGTAGACTTTATTTTTTTTAATAGAAATTCAAGAGGGGAAAAAAAGAGAGGAGTCCACCAATTCAATCAGCGAACCTCTTTTTTTTTCTCCTATTCTCTTGAATATTTGTTAAAAAAAGGTCCGCCGTTTGAATTGACGAACCCAATATTGAGTATGCCAATTGAATTGGCGAACCTCATTCTTTGGTTTCGCCAATTCAATTGGCAGATTTGGTAGATTTTTAATTCTCCAATAAAAATAATTAATTGGTTTATTTTTTATTTTGAATATGGTATAAATAAAAATTTTGGTAAATATACCGACCATGAGCAACTAACAAGGGAATACATATCCAGTGAAGTAACTCAATTTTTGGGTTTTAGATCAGAACAATCCGATTCGAATCCACGATAATTCATCCGGAAATAAAGCGCACACATTCCGAAAGACAAATTCAAATCCCGAACAACAAATTCGAATGAGTCAATCCCGATTCAAAACCCAAAAATTAAATTTCTTTAGAGAATCCGGACCCCCAACAAGGCCCGTCAAAATGGGCTACAGGAATCCCACATCCAACTCCAAGTGACATCTCTCAAAAAAAAAAAAAAAAAAAAAACTCCAAGTGACAAAGAACATCACGTGGTAAGCCACAACCTTACAAGGTAGTAGAGGACCAAGACCGAATTCTCATCCTCAGATATCTCAAACTTCGCGTGACTTTTTGGAATATCTCAATTGTTCAAATACATTCTGCACGAATCTCAAAGCTCAAATAATAGTGGGCCCCTACGGTTTCCCGAATAGACATCGGACACGTCGGTCACGCAAAAATTGAGATATCTCAGAGAATACGCGCACCCACCAAGACCCTGGTCCCCAACAGGCATCCAGGCATCCACCCCTTGATTCATAGCTATCCTTTCCTCATACGTCCAAGTCATCAAACCACGTTGTTAATTTAAATCCTCCAAAATTTTATTGTCCCCTTCTCATTATTCAAATCGCCGCCAACTTTGTAGTATCATTATAATTTAAGAAATTCAAATTACTCCCCGTTGGTCAAATAAAGCCCACGTTGAGTTCGGCGTACCTTCTTGGCTTTGCATGGACTACAACGCGTCAATGTCAAATATATATACCCCTACACACTCTCATCCTTCTCACACAGCTAAAACCCAAGCTTTCTTCTAAAACACTTAGCCATGACCACCTTATCTTTCAAGTCTCTTACATTTCTAGCACTCTCTCTTCTTGTTTGCTCTACTCAAGGACAGCTGTCGCCGAGTTTCTACCAAAATACATGTCCGAAACTACAAACCATTGTTCGATCAGTCATGTCTCAAGCAATCGCCAAGGAGGCTCGAATGGGGGCTTCCATTCTTCGTCTCTTCTTCCATGATTGCTTTGTAAATGTATGTATGCACTATGTAGAGTGTCGCTTCTATTTAAATGGTTTGGTATTTTTATGTGATTGGGAATCTAATTTAGAGTGAATCATGTTTTTATTTCCAGGGATGTGATGGAGGCATCCTTTTGGATGACACACCGACCTTCACCGGTGAAAAGAATGCCGGGCCAAATGCAAACTCGGCACGTGGATTTGAGGTAATTGATGCCATCAAAACTCAAGTCGAAGCATCTTGCAAAGCTACTGTCTCTTGTGCTGACATTCTCGCTCTAGCTACCCGTGACGGAGTCAATTTGGTGTGTGATTATTGCTACTCAGATTCTGATGTAATTATCTAATCATTTTAAAGTGCATTAGTAGATCTTAATTGCTATAAATTTAAAAAAATTACAGCTAGGAGGGCCCACATGGAACGTTCCACTTGGCCGGAGGGATGCGCGAACTGCTAGCCAGAGCGGCTCAAACTCAAACCTGCCCGGTCCAGGGTCGAGCCTCACCACTCTAATCTCAATGTTCTCCGCACAAGGTATGACTGCTCGGGAAATGACTGTTCTTTCCGGGGCCCACACCATTGGCCAGGCAAGTTGCCAATTCTTCCGCAACCGCATCTTCAATGAGAAGAATATCAATGCTAGCTTCGCCTCCTTACGACAGAAAACATGCCCCCAGTCCGGTGGTGACAGCATCCTGGCACCGCTCGATGTGCAGAGCCCCAATGCTTTTGACAATGCGTACTATGTTGATTTGGTGAACAAACAGGGATTGTTTCATTCAGATCAAGAACTATTTAATGGCGGTTCTCAGGACAACTTGGTGAGGCAATACAGCACAAATGCTGCTCTGTTTGCCTCCGATTTCGCAAAGGCGATGGTGAAGCTTGGCAACATTAGCCCCTTGACCGGGAAAAATGGGGAGATCAGGTTGAATTGTCGGAAGATTAATTAATTAGACTGATTCAATTATTTTGGTTAATTTAATTAATTTGTCAGATTGATTTGATTTTGTTTTCTTTGTTGAGGAATTGTGCAATAGAAATTAATTGAATTAATTATGAAGTTGCCATCTTGAGATGTTAATTTGCATTTGATAATATATTGGTATACCTGATATTCATGTTTGACAAATATTTGCCCTCCTTTCCTGTGCAAATAATTGTTCTGGTAATGTAATGGCGCCCCTTAATCCTTAAACTTAATGGATCATTAATATTATCATTAAAATTAAGTTTAAACATATATAGATGGAAATGAATTGCAGAGACTTACTTTCTCTTCAGGTCAAATGTACTGTCATACGTGACAAAAAAAATATCATACCGGATGATATTTCATCAATATATCATACCAAATTGTTCCGTAGCTGGCTAGCAATAAAATGGACAGCAAAAGTACCAAATTATTCATTCTTTATTCTTTTATTTTCTAGCAATAGAATGGACAGCAAAAGTACAAAGCAGAGCTATTGAAATTCTTCATTCTTTAATTTATAAGTAAAAGCATCAGTTAATTTGCAGAATAAATATTTACCTCTATATAATTAAATTCTTCATTCTTTCGACCACTTATCTTCATTTTTTGTATAAAAAGTTTACAACCATACATGAAAATTAAACATCTTCTAAATTCTAATAATGTTAGAACGCAACCCTTAACAATTTTACTTTAAGAAAACAATTTACAAGAAATGGCGTCTACGTGCAGCGCAGCTGAAGAACAAGTCAATTGCTCCGTGCCTTCATTGGTCAAGCTCTTCAAATTCATTGGTCAGCATTTTATGGTCCTTATCTCATCACACTTGCTAGGATAAAATTTCTTATACGTACTATACTTCGGATGATTTTGTTGGGAAAATATTAACTAATCAATTAGATTTAAATCTGAATTTTGATCAATAAAATAAATGACAATTATATTATAAATATAATCAAGAATATAATTAAAGTTAATTTTATTGTCCAGAGTAGCAAAATATGGATCTAAGGCAACTTTATGTTCTAAGTGCATAAATAATTAGTTAAGCTTGTCTCAAGTTACACCTGTATTTCTCTGCCTGCATGCAACCGTAGTAGAAATTGATGTAGTTGTTTTAAACAATGGTAGCAATATAATATTTTTACTATTAAGAAAATATTTATTTGTGAGAGAATAAAAAATAGAATTTTATGAATTATAGAGCTAAGAGAATATGAATTATTGGATGGATTATTGGATGGTAAATGTCATTTGTTATTTATAAATAAATAACATAAATATTAATATATTTGTACATTCATGACAATTAAAAGAGGAGGGATCCACTTAAACTTTTTTTATGACACCGGATTATACTTTATATTTTTTAAAGTTTTCAAAGTCCAAATCGTTCAACATAATAAATATATTAAAATATACTTGCAGATCAAATTTACAAGAAAAGGCGTCAACGTGCAGCGCAGCTGAAGAAAAAGTCAATTGCTTCGTGCCTTGATTGGTCAAGCTCTTCAAATTCATCGGTCAGCGTTTTATGGTCCTTATCTCAGCGTTTTATGGATGACCAATATTTGCTAGCACAAATTTTCTTATACTATACTTCAGATGCTTTTGTTGGAAAAAATATTAACTAACTAATTAGAATTAAATCTGAATTATGATTAATAAAATAAATAACAATAATATTGAAAATATAATCAAGAATATAATTAAAACTCTATTATCCGAAGCAACAAAATACGGATCTTAGGCAACTTTCTATTCTAAGTGCATAAATAATTAGTTAAATTTGTCCCAAGTTATTACACCGGTACTTCTCTGCTTGCGGGCACAACCGTAGCAGAGATTGATATAACTTTTTTAAACAATGGTAGCAAAATGATATTTTTAATATTAAGTAAATATATAGTTGTGAGAGA
>CAXKVW010001694.1:0-24175 GCA_964058825.1 Carex arenaria
GAACTCAAGGAGAACCCACCTCCATCTGAATCCGACATTGAAGCTGCTAAGCTTGTTGTTAAGGAGAAAGGTGATATTGTTGCTCAGCTTAAATCCACCAAGGCTAGTAAAGCGGAGATCACTGCTGCTGTCTCTGAGCTCAATAGAGCCAAAGAGGCTGTGTCTAGGTGAATGCTGTCAATTTGGTGCTATATTTAGTTTCAGTTTTTTCTTTTCAAGTTTCTCTTAATAAATGGCTATATTTACATTTGGTGAGGGGTTATACTTGATAATTTTTTATGTTGACAATACTGACAATTGTCAAAAAATAAAATGTAATTTTAAGATCGAATTATATGCAGGATCTAAATGATGCTCATATTATATCTATAAAGAATGAGGAGAGTTTGTGTTTTAACCTTCATCAAGTGATTTAAATTTGAACGGTCTAAAATTAATGGCCCTTGATGCATCACTAAACTTTATGAAATCTTGTTGGTTGGCTATCAATATGCCAAATAATATATCTACAAGTTTATTTTTATTTTTCAAGCGTATTTGAATTGATTTGAGAAAATATTCTCAAGACTGTCAAAGTAATCAATCGTTAGGTTATCCCTATGCTTCAATTTTTTTCAACTTCAGTATCTAATGTTAATACATCTTGTGTGCTAATCCACCATATTGCTCTTCTAGGTTGGAAGAGAGATATAAGCTGAAGCCAGGGATTCCTACTAATCCTGATGGGCAATTTGTTTTTGATTCTGACTTCTTTAAGAAGCCTGCTTTTCTGACTGTGTCGGGTCAGCTGCAAGTTGAGACATATGCATGTGCAATTGGAAGTGTGTATACATTTGGGCCCACTTTCCGTGCTGAGAACTCCCACACGTCTCGTCACCTTGCTGAGTTCTGGATGGTGGAGCCTGAAATGGCTTTTGCTACATTGGAGGTACTTAAAAATCACATAATTTAATAAGTGTTCTTATCAATTAAGCATTTTTTCAGTTGTTGGTTTTGGTACTTGTTGTTCTTGAGGCCTTGGTCCCTCTCGTCCCGTAACTTCTCGTCGTTTGTTCTTGAGGTATGCAAATAGTATAACTTTTTGGCCAGAGCTTGAAGTATAATTTTCTTTTACCTTTTAGAATTATGAAAGATGGGAAATTCAGCTTTTTATATAGCATATTATTAGGTTAGTTGGTAGGAGGTGATATTACTTAATTGAAGACAACCTAGGACACTCCTAAGTTGCAGGAAGAAGTAGAATTTTTATTTTTAACAAGAGTGTTGTTTTGATGATTCTCGACATTGAACTAGCAATTCAATAAAACATCATTAAACTAGCACCCTACTGGTGTTTTGTCTTTTGCTTTTTACATATTCAGACCTTACTTGAAATATTTTATGCTTACCTGAAACTTTAATAAAATTTGTCCAAGAAAAATAGGGGAAAAAATTTGAGCACCTAATATACAATTGTAAACATGGTTAACATCATATAGGATGATATGGATTATGCGGAAGAGTACGTGAAGTTCATGTGTCAGTGGTTGCTCGACAATTCCAAGGGAGACATGGAATTCATGGTGAAAAACTATGACAAAACTGCCATCGAGCGGCTTAAGCTTGTTGCTTCAACTCCATTTGCACGTGTCTCATACACTGAAGCAGTAGAGATTTTGATGGGCGTCACTGAAAAGAAATTTGAAAACAAAGTAGAGTGGGGTATTGACTTGGCATCTGAGCATGAAAGGTACTTTTCACTAAATTTGTCAAATTTGTTTTCTGAGAATCTGCCGGTTAGCTAAACTAATTTGGTTGCCTATTATATTTGGTGGTGTTATTTTGTACAGTTGAGGCATGAGATGGATAAGTTTGCCTCTCATTTTTATTGAAGAAAGAATTGCAAGCATTAAGATTTAGTAAGATCCAAAAATGTAATGGTTGGTCCACTTGTGGATAACACTTCTTTTCTCTTGAAAAGGTACTTGACTGAGGTGATATTTAAGAAACCGGTGATAGTGTACAACTATCCGAAAGGAATTAAAGCATTCTATATGCGACTCAATGATGACCAGAAGACAGTTGCTGCCATGGATGTTCTTGTTCCAAAGGTACCTCTATTTATGTTCTCTGTAGATCAATGCTTTTTCACTTGTGTAGAGATGACATTTCAGGCAAATGGAAACTGAGAACTTCAGATGGTGTGTTTATCATTTATTTTTATTTATTATATTTATTGCATTCTTTACCAATCATTAAAGCTATGAGATTGAGTTTTTTTTTTTCCAAATCTATGTAATTCCTATAAGGGGGAATTTCACATATACCCCTCAAAAAATTCAAATTACTTATCCCCCCCCCCTCTAAACTTCAAAATTACGTATTTCCCCCTCTAAACTTTCAAACTCACAAATTTACCCATTTTATGTCTTTTATATTAAAACTCATTTTAAAATTATAAAATATGTGAAAAAATCTCTTTACCCCTCAAAAACTTTAAAATTATGTATTCCCCCCTCTAAACTTAAAATTTTTACGTATTCCCCCCTCTAAACTTCCACAACTTACAAATTTATTTCTTTCAATTAGGTTGGTGAGCTTATTGGTGGAAGCCAAAGAGAAGAGAGGATAGATATTCTGAAACAGAGGTATGCACGAGTATTGTATCTGATACTCTATGGATATGCTGACAGACAATCTTTGAAAACCATGATACAATCTGTTTCGCATATGAAAGTTCTGAATTTTTTTGCACGCCAGAAAACAATCTTTTTAAAACGAGGAAATTCTGGTTTTGACACCCCAACTGAGGTTCTTGTTTTAGTCGGACACCTAAGCTTCCTTTTTGGTTTCAATAGACCCCTTAACGACTGCTTTTGGTTAAATTTACCGAGAGTTAACCCCAATTTCCACTTCCTCACTTGTCACCAAGTTTAAGCACCATGACATCCGCACCAATATATTCTTCTGCCCCTCCGAATCACTGCGTGTTTTTCCCATCACCCCACCATATATATACTGGCCTTCCCGCTCTTATGCCAGCCTCATTCCTAAGTTAAATGAGGGAAAGAGTGGATTGAACAGATTCAATAGTTTGCAGGATTAAATGAATCAAAAAGGATGTTCAGGGTTCTACTGAAATAAGTTCAATTGTTGAAGGCTGCCAGCTTTTTTGCTGTTTCAAGAATGATGTCTTTAATTTTTGAAACATCGGAAATGCACAAAACAGTATTCAGAGCAGTAATGTTTTATTATTTTAAAAAGTGTTTACATAGAAAATATTGAGGGAGTACAATAATGAAGATTAATGCGAAAGAAATGTGTTTTTTATTTTTTGGAGAAAAATCAAATTGCAAGAAAAATGTATTTAAATAAAAATATCAAATTGCTAGAAATGATGCAAACTGCATATGTAGGGTGATATGTACTTGGCATTAGTCCATAATATACATTGAATTCTTAAATACTTGGAATTATAGCAATTACCTTAGCTGGTTTGATACAATATTAGGACTAAATTTATACTGGGTCAATAGAATAGCGAGGTTTACAGCTAACCCAAGATTCGGAACAGCTGCTAACTGAAAAAATTAATGGAATAGCAGAATACTGAGCTAACCCAAGTTAAACCAATAGATCGGAACAACTACTTTTTCACCTAAATACGGAATAGCATCTTACTTTTTGCTATTCTGGAGCTGACCCAAATGTTTTGCTATCCCGGTTATAAAAAATAATTAAATTGCTGTTGTGAAAAGATAACTCTTTTGTTCTGACAGGATATTAGACTCGGACCTGCCTTTGGAGATTTATGAGTGGTACCTTGACTTGCGCCGGTATGGTTCAGTCAAGCACAGTGGCTTTGGTCTAGGGTTTGAACGCATGATCCTCTTTGCTACTGGGCTGGATAACATTCGTGATGTGATACCCTTCCCTAGGTACCCTGGGAAAGCAGATCTGTGATTTCTCTAACAGTAAGGTTATATACATAATTGAAATCAATTGTTGTCGTGATTTTTATTGTTAGTCTGTTATTTATCAGAATTAGGTTTTGTTGCCTTTGGAAACCATACCACTTGTTATTTATAAAGCATACACATCAAGATCAAATTGTGGTACGGTTAGTATATGCTTTATAAATGTGTCACTAGTTTATTTGAAAGGAGTTAAATATAAATGTGAAATGTTTTGTGAAGTATTATAAATTTGATGTCTTTTGCATTGCTTTCCAGAATTTTTAATGCAAAATGAATGGATTATATCTTAGCGGGTTTGGGTGTAAAGCTCTCTCATCCCCTACCCATTGACAGCCCCATCCCTAGTCTCCTACTCCTAGGAGAATTCAGATCTAGCAAGTAACTCAGTTTTTGGATTTTAAATCGAGACTGTCCGATTAGAATCCACGACAATCTATCCGGATCTGGAGCGCACACATTTCGAGAATGAATTTGAATCTCGAGATGATTTTGAGCGACAGATTCGAATTGGACGGGCTCAATCTGAAACCCAAAAATTGAGTTACTTTAGGGGATCCGGACCCGTTCAACCGGTCGGTTTGGTTCAAACCGAACTAAAATAACCAAACTAATTTTTTTTTCTGGTTTTTGGAAATTCAACCGAACCGACCGAACTAAAATAGCAAACTGAATTAAAACCGAACCAATTAAATTAATTTAAACTTTGGTTTGTTCGGTTGAACCGAATAGAGAAATTCAATCTCAAAAACTCAAAACTTAATTCACCAATATGAGAATTTCATAAAAATAAAAATCAAGATACTATTACACATGTTCAATTTCATACAAACACGTAGATTCAAAACTGAAAATGAACCAAAATAACACACGAACTCTCGGACTACTAATAAAATTGGCCGGTTCGGTTTATTTGGTTCAGTTTATTCGGTTTTGAATTCAATTGAACTATTTAAACCGAACTATTTCATAAAATCAATCGAACCAAATCATTTAAATTGAACTATTTCATAAAATTAACCAACCGAACCATTTAAACTGAATTTTTTCGGTTCGGTTTAAAATCAAATAAACCGAACCATTTGAACACCCCTACTTACATGGAAGTGCATACTATAAAATTAAAGAGGGCTAACTCATTGTAAATTTAATTTGTAATTCAAGTGATAAATTAATACGACGACTTCCATGTGAGTGCGTTTTTGTTGTCTGACAAGACGGAGTTAAATTTTGGAACTATGAGGATTAAAGATATTAGAGGTCAATTATATGAACTTTTCATACTAAAAATGTGGATCACATTAATAGTATGACTTTTACTCTAAATTATATAAAAAATAATACATAAAAACAAAATGAAAAAGTAAAAAAAAAAAATTGAGGATAAATTTACCCATTCATTACACTTGCCTCTACCTCTATTTGTCGTTGATTTCTATGAGGATTAAATAAATTTTTAATGACTAATAACATCAATCTTTTTTTATAATAAAAAAAATAATCCAATAAACAAATAACATATAAAATATATAGATAATGCTATAAATTGCAGGATGCTTGTAGAATTTATTTATTTTTTCAAAAATCCTTGCACCTATATTAATCCGAGAGCAATATATTTGTAAGTAATTTCAGATCCTTTCGAGCAAAAGGTTAACTGATAAGTGTTTCTTCATGACATAACATTAAAAACGGAAAAATAATTGTAAATAATCCAAGAACGGAAAAATAACCTTAATATAAGCCGTAAAATAATTATAGAAAAAAAAACCATATCAGTCTTGAAACGAGCTATGAATTAATTATAACGTCCATGCAACATTCCCTAAATGTATTTTAACAGTTTTTGTTTGCACTTAAATTAATATTTTATTTATAATTGATTCTAAGTACTTTTTTTTTCCAGCAAATATATTTGGTCAACTGTATCTGTGTCCGTAATTGTTTTTGTCTTGTATTTATTTTTATGGTGTTTGTCACCATGAATAAATGAATTTTTTTTTTGAAAAATCCGTAGGCAATTATATTAATAGAAAAAGTTACAAAGTAACTATTACATAAGATTAAACAACAAATGTATGTAAAAACATACAACTAAACAAAACTAATAACGCACAGGGGTATGTGCATCCTGTGGACGCAAATTTGAACATCCTTGCTTCATTAGAGTGATAATTTCCTCTGTACGAATATCGCAGCCGAGAAAGTACTGAATCCAAACCCAGACCGGGAACTGAATCGACCGAATTAGGACAGTCACCCATCAGCTGAAAAGGCATTGAATCGAACCAGACTGGGAACTAAATCAACCAGTTCATGATAGTCACCTCTAAACAAAAAGAAAAGAAAAATGCAAATGAAAAGGCAAAAAGCAAAACAATACACAAACATCAAACTAAAAACAGAAGGTATACCTACTGTACACAGACAGAAAACCACTCATCCTTCCATCACCGAAGAGGAGAAGGCACCCGCGACTGATCCGTTACTTCAGTCTGACACCCGTCAAATGAAAAATACGAAAGACGGAGATATCCATGGATTTTTTTTTTCCTTTCTCAATCGTCTCAGATCGCTTTTCTTGTCTCACCCCTTGAGCGCCGCTTTTTATTCGCTATTGTTTCGGGTCATTTCAGCGAGGAAAGATAGAATAAATGAAATTGAGTGAAGAAGAGGGCAATAATTATCAAATAAAATTTGGAATAGAATGAAAAGAATGTAATGAGACGAAATATAAGAAAATCGAATACAGTGAGAATTTCTAGTGAAAACTTTTTCTTTTTTCTTTTTTCGCCTTGTTAATTTTTTGCTTTGTTCTTCTACCTCCTTTCGATGCCTCACAACGTATGTATATAAATATCAAGTAAAATTACGGAAAATGTATATATATTTTTTTTGAGAGAGACTATGCTAGAATGTAAACTGTAAAGTGCAAAACAGTCAGTGCTATAGATTAATATTTTTATTTATAAAGTTCAAACTATCAATTACTACTGTTTGTTTAGATAGGTAAAAAAATCACCTCATGTAAATAAAATTTAATCATTCAAATGTAATAATTTTGTATCTATTTAAAAAAATAGTAAAAGTTATAAAAAAAATATAAAATTTGGTTTCATGTATACTTTGCACATGGAAATCATGTTGAGAAGTTCAGATCGACCATTTGATTTTAGATATGAATTTATAATACACAGTATACTGATCCGCACTTTACAAAATACCATTTATACCACGGAGAGATTTGATTGCTAGACAAAATAGTTCCTGTTTTGATATTCGACGAGAACTTTAGTAACTCCCTTGAGATAAACGAGAAATATGAAAGCTAAAATTTAGACAAATAGCAAAATTAAATGGTTATATCGAGGCAGATCAAATTTACACTTCCTGAGTGATTTCTAAGAACAGGATTTCAGAAATTTTCACAATATTCTCATGACCCCTTTTTTTTGCCCAAAAACAAAAATGTAATCTTGCTATTATTTTTTGTCCCCTTTTCCTAAGAAATTTGAAGAAAAAATAACTTTCTTTTTTCTTATCAAACATCTACAAATACATAAGCTTAATAGGGGAGGCAAAATTAGAAAACAGGTAGAAAATTAAAACCCAATCTTCTGACATAATTCAATTCATATCAAGGTGAAATTTGGTGTTTGAGAAAAAAAAAATTATTTTATTTTCTTTGTAACGATTGATAGCTGCTATCAATCTCTCTAAAAAAAGAGAAAAAAAAATTGATAATTGAAATTGATAAAAATTTAAAGAGGAGGGTTCCAACTTCCAATGCATCCAAAATTCTATGCTTCCATTTGCACCCAATCTTTTATCTTCATTTTCAAAGTCCGAACAGTCGATCCGAACCGATCAACATGACCTTCATAATAAAATATGCTCAGAGACCAAATTTTATATTTTTTAGAATTTTTTTACTATTTTTAAGATAGGTACATAATCACTTTATCGGATGGTCCAGAATCTCCTTAAAACAATGATTTTGTACCTATCTTAAAAAATAGTAGAAATATCTAAAAAAATATAAAATTTGGTCTCTAGACATATTTTATTATGAGGATCATGTTGAGCGGTTCGGATCGATAATTCGGACTTTGAAAATGAAGATAAAAGAAATAAAGAATTGGATGCAAATGAGAGCATAGAATTTTGGGTGCATTGGAACCCTTCTCAAATTACAGTCTCCATTTTCGAACTTTATTTTTCGACCGTGTACTCACTTCAAACTTGTATCAGAGACCAGACTGGCCGGACATTAAAAACTGCGGCTGGAGTTTTACCTTGCTGTCTTTCTCATTTTAGAAAAGTT
This sequence comes from Carex arenaria, assembly GCA_964058825.1. Lineage (NCBI taxonomy): Eukaryota > Viridiplantae > Streptophyta > Magnoliopsida > Poales > Cyperaceae > Carex > Carex arenaria. Next base: position 8,278 of record CAXKVW010001694.1, read on the forward strand.
TCAATTTAAATTCTTAAATGCCTTTTCTCATATAGTTTTTTTCAGAAAAAAAATGTTGTCATTCAAGGGCTAAGTAGAAAAGAAATTTATCATTGAAATTATACAGGACTAATTTCTTAAAAGATAAATTTATCAAAACTGACAGTGAAATTAATTTATTAAACTACCAGCAGTCTTCTCAAAGATCATAGTCTTGACATTAACTTTTCTTTTTCCCCTTTAGGTGAAGGAAAATGATTTTCTTTTATAAATTGCAATACGAGGACTATCAAGTTGTCCATAAATTCCGTGTAACGATGGTTCGCACCTTCAATTACATGCAATTTGTGTTTTGGTATGAGTTGTGCAAACTCATAAGCATCTTGTACCGGGACAGTTTGATCTTTAGAGCCATGGATTGTTAATACCCTATTGACAAATACAAAAAACAAGTAAAGTACTACTAATAATGAAATAGCATTGTCAACCAGAAATTAATTTTACATGCACATGTCAGTAAACACTAGTAAATGCATTTTATTTTACCTGATTTCTCTGGGAATTGAACAGCTAGCTGCATGCATGTCGGTGTTGAGACGATCCATTAAACTATCATGTGTCACTCGGTATTCAAAATTACCTACACAAGACAAAATTGAACAATTTTCAAATGATATTGTTACTAAAACAGAAATATAAAACCTGACTCATTAGGAGGAGAGGATATACCGAATTTATCCTTCACGTCAATAAAACCATGTTTCGTAATTCTTTGCATAAACCCTTTACCAAGACGGCCTTGAATTCCATGATTTAATCCAAACCGTCCAGACATATTCACGATTAAAGGAATATCGTGGTACTTTGAAGCATAGAGGAGCGCTGCATTTCCTCCTAAAATATCCCATAATATACCAGTATGTTAAAAAATGTAATGTAGTATGCTAGATGCAATCCGTGAACCGGAAAATTTATATATAATTTACTTCAACAATGTTGTTAGCAGAATATACGAACAATTAAGAGTGGGTTTTCCGTATCCGTTAGTGCCTCTACTGGTACCAACTGGCACAAGACCCAACAAAAAGGCAACTTCACTAATCCCTTTTGTGCATCAGTAAATCTTAGGTAAGTCCTAATTTATCTTTGAGGCATTGCATATAAAAAATAAACAAAGAAACACTAAGATATATCTGAAATTTATTAATATGATAAGAGCAAAACCTTTGCTATGTCCAACAATTGCAATTATATTATACTTCTGGTTCGAAAAATAAGAAACAACAGCGCGCAAATCATCAACTTCTCTCCAGTAATGTCCATATCGAAAAATACCTTCACTTTCCCTAAATTAAAATTAATCAATTAATAACACACAAAATCACACACCAGGAGACATGAATTATCCTGATCAGGAATACTTACAGAAAAGAAAAAAAAAATGAAAGAATTTACCCATTTCCTGCAAAATCAAAACGAAAAGCGCATATCTCTTCCTTTATCAGTGCATCAGCAATGCTAACTAATATGCTATCATCCTGAATTACCAGAATTTTAATTACATGAAAGCTTCGCAATCAAGCTTAGAACATAAACAAATTGTCATAATGAACTTGAATTTTGAAAAACGATTAAATAAACCTTAGAAGCTTGGAATCCATGGCACAATATCACGAGATTCTGAGATCGAACTTGATCTAACACTCCCACCAGCTTCTCGCCATACCGATTTGGTATCAAAATTCTTTGCTTGGAAATCGCTGATAAATAAAGTTGCTCAAGATATGTGAAAGGAAACAGAAACAGAAACAGAAAAGTAAAATAGTACTGAAATTATATAAAGCTCACAAGTAGAATCAACTGATTTCTTGTTGGGGATGAATTCCGTCATTCTTTTCTTGTTTTTGATTCCTTCTGGACATGCCCCCAAACGATATACAATTTTGTCTCAGAAGTCAGAACCCATCAAACCCTTGTCAGCAATTCGTTATGCGTTTCTCAAACCACACACCCTTCGGTTTCTGAAATCGCAATCCCCTCGTTATTCCATCACAGCTCGGAATAGTGCCGCTAATTCCAATTTTAAATGTGCGCCGCTATTCTCACAAGGGGAGCAGAACGCGGGGAAGAGAAGTCTTGGACAACGCTAACCTCCGCCGAATTCGCATCCTCTGAGATATCTCAAACTTTGAATGACTTTAGGAAAAATCTTAACCGTTTAAATAATTTTGCACGAATCTCAAAGTATAATACTGGCCCCCGCGCTTTCCCCGAATAGGCACCGGACACGTCGGTCACGGAAAAATTGAGATATCTCAGAGGATACACACTCACCTCAGCCTGGGTGCGTATCCTCTGAGATATCTCAATTTTTCCGTGACCGATGTGTCCGGTGCCTATTCGGGGGAACGTGGGGGGTCGTTAGTATTTGAACTTTGAGATTCGTGCAGAACGCATTTGAACGATTGAGATATTCCAAAAAGTCACGCAAAGTTTGAGATATCTCAGAGGATGTGAATTCGTACACTTATCGTCACTGTTTTCCTTGTTATGTCTTCTTCCTGGCTTCCTGCTGCCGCTTCTGTCTGACAAAAATCTCAGGATCCTCCGTCGGAGCAGCTTACCAATGGTCTCTGGAAGCATTTTTGAGGCCATTTTGCTCTCCCTTGTCTCACTTCTCACTTTTTTATCCTACTCCAGCGGGTCTTCTCCCTGCTCAACAACTTATCAGGTACTTTCGAACTACTTTATAAAATCTCAGCTCAAATCTCATTTAATGTACTTTGCGTGGATTTTATCTCAAATGTATAGTTGGTTAATTGCTTAATTGAGACTTAGAATGTAGTAATTTTTGGTTGTGCTCCTGCTTTCCATGTCATGCAAGCTTTTGTTCTATAATTTTTTTCCAAATTTCAAGCTCAAATCATGAAATATATCCCTGGTAAAATTGCTTGTATATAAATGTAAGATCTTGTGTTGGGACCAAACAAGTGATGACACTATAAAGCATGAAAAGAACCCTGAACCGACAACTAAAAATCCAAAATTATATTCCACGTGACTGTAGGGAAATTCTCAGCATTTCTGGATTAAAAATGATAGATTTTGCAAAGATGGTGTACCCTTTCAAATTATTGGTGGTGACATGCACTATTTTCGTATAATGCCTGAGGTACTGTATGATTTATCAGAAACTTCTTTATTTTTTTTTTCTTTCTTTACAAAATTATTTCATCTGATATTGTTACCGATAATATTGGTAGTTAGAGTGGTTTTGGTTTTGTGCCAGTACACAAAACTAAGGCAATACTGGGCAAAAGTTAACTTCCTAGTTGTTTAATTTGTTCTTTGTTAATTTAGTACTGGAAAGATAGGCTATTAAGAGCAAAGGCATTGGGCTTGAACACAATTCAGACATATGTACCTTGGAACATACACGAGCCACAACCCCTAAAATATACATTTGATGGCTTTGCAAATCTTGAGGCATATATTCAACTTGCACATGAATTAGGGTTTCTCATCATGCTCCGAGCTGGACCGTACATTTGTGGAGGTTAGTGTCTCACTATTAATTTTACCATGGTCGTTCTTCCACATTAAGGAGATATAATAGAACCAGACGAATGAGGGTGTTGATGATGTTGCATATATGAATTAACCCTCTTTATGGAGTATAGATTTGCTCATCGTCCTCTTCTTCCACAATAATTATTGATAATTATTACAACTTCATATATAACTAATCCTTTTAATATCTAATTTGATATTTTTTGTAAACTACAGAATGGGACTTGGGTGGTTTTCCTGCATGGCTGCTTTCTATTGAACCAGCACTTGAGCTGAGATCGTCAGACTCTACATACCTTTCTTTGGTATTTTCTCTGGATCTTTAACCTTTATTGTTGATGTTGGGTAAAATGCTAACTGCTAAGATTTCAGTGGACACCTCAGTTTTGACTATGCTTTACAGATGTAGTTACAAGTTAGTAATGATTTGATAGGTTTTATGAAAAATGGAACTAATATCATTTTAACTTTTTTAGTGTACTGATTTAATAGGTTGAGAGATGGTGGGAAGTTTTACTTCCAAAAATGGCGCCTCTATTATACCAAAATGGCGGACCGATAATAATGGTCCAGGCAAGTTGATACTAATTTATCTTTGGATCGAATTAAATTTCACCATTATCAATACCGGCCATTAATCAATATATTTAGCAAACTTTTATAGGTTGAGAACGAATATGGATCCTTCGGATCTGACAAGAATTATCTTCGACACCTCGCGAAACTGGCCAGAAAGCACCTTGGAAGTGAAGTTATATTGTATACAGTCTCTTCTCTCACAAACAAACACACAGAAAAAAAATCTTACAGGAATTATTGATTATTGTTATATTTTGGATCTAGGTATACCACAGATGGGGCAGGAGATGCCACATTAAGCAATGGTGCTATTCCTGGGGACGGTGTTTATGCTGGTATTACTTTTGTGATGTGTATTCTGGTATTATGTTTATGATAGCACTGCATTCTTTTCGTTCTTGTCTTATTTCACAATTGAGTGTACAAAGAGGGAATCTGATGAAATAGAGGCCAAACTGAGTCCTAGTTGATGCTTGTGCTATTGAATTTGATTCACTCCAACTGATTTTGCATCCTCTGGAAGAAATATTAGATGGATTTAATTTTGTATATGGTGTCATATAAACGTTTGTGTATTCTTTATTGCTTCTACTAGCGGTTGATTTTGATACATTGTCAAATTCGTCAATTGAATTCGAGATTCAAAAGAAGTATAATTTGCCGGGGAAATCACCTCCCCTCTCATCGTAAGTAAATAGTTCTCACTGATTTTTGAATATTTTTTTTAAAATGAAGTACAATTTAGATTTTGTTTTCTTTCCTTGGGTAGGGAATTCTATACTGGATGGCTAACACATTGGGGAGAGAAACTTGCAACTACAGATGCCTCCAGTACATCTGCCGCACTGGACAAGATCTTGTCCAAAAATGGTTCTGCCGTCCTCTATGTACATAACACTTTTTTTTAGTGGGTAAATCTGGTACTTGTGGTTTAATTGGGGTGATTATATAATGCAAATCAATTCTGACTTTTATATATTGTTGAATTTATTGACAGATGGCCCATGGTGGCACAAATTTCGGATTTTTTAGTGGAGCCAATACTGATTCAGATGACGAATCTGCTTACAAGCCTGACCTTACATCTTATGATTATGTGAGTATTTATCCAGAGTTTCTTTATTGCTGATTAGACCCAATTTAAGATGTTGCTTGCAGATATGATCTCTCATTTCATTGTCTCAATTCAAATCCACAGCTCTTTTGGATTGTTTACAATGATACATTGATACTTAATCATTGAATTCATGGTTAACTTAAACAAAAATAATACTACATTTAAATTCAGAGATCTGTTCTGTACAATTCCTTGTCAACGTAGAATCCAGCATTTAAATTTGCTTTGTTTGCTCTTAAGAAAAAATTAAGCTTGATAGTTATGGGGGCAAAAATGGTTCATACATAAATTTTGTACAATATGATCACCCTAAGCTATCAAGGTGCTAGTTTCTAAGTATCTTAAGAATATTGAATCTTAGTTTCAAATATTAGAAGTATTGGTTGCAATTATCATTTTTTCCAAATGCTTTCTAATATTAATAGTTATCATAACATTGTTGTTGAAAATGTTTTTTATTTGGTTTATTTAGGATGCACCAATTAAGGAGTATGGTGATGTGAACAATGCAAAATACAAAGGTATGTGGAAATATAGTTTAAATCTTCTCATGTTAGCTGAGAAAAAAAAGAAGCATTAGTTCAGTTCTAACAATTCTTTTTCCTTTTGTTCAAATAAGTTGCCTCAAAGGACCACCATTCATTTCTAGAAACATACTTATAAATATGTACTGAATCCATCTTTTGGTTGAAAAGCAGAATTGAGGAAAGTAATTCGTAAATATGCTGCGGCTCCTCTTCCTTCGTTTCCTTCTAACATTTTAAGAGAAGCTTACGGCATTGTAAAATTAAACAAGATTTTTTCTCTATTTGAGGCGCTTCATTTGCTTTCTAATCCAACAAAGACAGTCACAAGCGAAAATCCTTTACCCATGGAATTAGTCGGCCAGGTACATTAGTTATGTCCTATAGTATTTCCCTACCTTAAAAGATTGCTTATCATACCATATGGTAAGCAATATTAATCCTTGGTTGTGAGTTTTGTTATTTGTACCAGATGTATGGATTTATGTTATATGTATCGGAGTACACACAAAAGAAAGGCAAGAGCACTCTCTCCATTTCAAAGGTTGACATTTTTTTTGGTCTTTTTCAAATTTAGAATTTCTTTCTTTAAGGTATGAACTATGAAATTTTAAACTAAATTTGTCATGAATTGTAGATTCATGATAGAGCTCAGGTGTTTGTGTCTTGTTCAGAAGGTGATAAATCAAATCCAAATTTTGTTGGTGTAATCGAGAGATGGAATAAGAGAAAACCATTATCTGTACCTTACCTAGGTTGTTCATCTAACGTTACCTTGTTTATCTTGGTAAGTATTTCTCCTTTTACAGAAATGGCCATGCGAGGTTAACTCTTTTCAAGTAGTTTATGGTTTCTATGGGAAAAAGGAAAACTGATAGTATATTGCCCTTTTACTTGTTGAAATTTGCAGGTGGAGAATATGGGCCGTGTTAACTATGGGAGTTATATCTATGATAGGAAGGTAATTTGTTTCAATATTGGAGATTACAGATGTTTTGCAGAAAACATCCGTTTGCTGTACATTTTTGTTGAGATACCATAACTTTTGGTATTTGTCAAAGAGCTAGCTTTTTTTAAATGCAAAAAACATATAAGAAAATAATCTATTAATATAGAATTCTTGTACAATTCACCCTCTCCATATTTTGGGGGGGGGGGGGGTTAAAATAGAGTACTAATAATTTATTGGCCCAAGTGAGTCTAAATTGGTGAGCTACATGTTTGTAAATCTAGGTTCTTTGCTCATTTTTAAGTATAGATGTTTTCTGTAAGTTCCGCCAATCGTGGCCGTTTTATGCAAATGCTGATAAATTAAGGTGTTTCATTTCTCCTTGCAAGATCCCTAGAGTTTCTAGAAGGATTTAATTTTTAAATTTCATAATTTTCATTCTCTTTTTCAGGGAATTTTGTCTACTGTGCAAATAGACAACCTTACAGTACCAAGGTGGAAAATGTATCCTATACAATTGGACCACTTAAGCAAACTCATCAAAAGTGGTTTCACAAAAAAATTTGCATATGCAACAGATGACAACATTTTCCTCGTGAGAGATATGAAAAATTACCTTGGCAATTACAGACATCGTCATAAAGGTTTTCTATAATTAGATGATAACCTTTCAATTTAATTCTTCTGCTTAAAATTATTCCAATGAAAATCTATAATTTTGTCTTACTGGTTGCTAATATGATCTTTTACAGACTCTAATTCGAGGAGCCCGGCATTTTACGAAGGGCATTTCAACATAAATTCGACAAGCATGAGGAAGGATACATTTCTCTCTTTTCATGGCTTGAATAAAGGGGTTGCTTTTGTAAACAACTTCAATATTGGGAGATTCTGGCCGGTAAAATTCTCGAATTTGATCTTTTTAAAGAATTTTCTCAATCATTTGGTTGTTTTTCCTGGGTTTTCACTTGCATTCACTATTTAGGAGATGATATATAGTAGCTAACACTATATTGAGATTCTATGATGGACTCCTGGAGAATTTCCTTTTATTATGCAAGAGTGATTGTTTTCCCTGTGCTTAATTTATCTTGGATAAATTTACTACAAATATTTTGTTGAATTTGCAGAAAGTGGGCCCACAATGCACTCTATATGTGCCAGCGCCAATACTCAAGCAAGGACTAAACACTGTGGTATGCCTGTGAATCACCTTCTTTTAAATTCATTTATTTTTGTGACGTTTATTTGGGATTGAATATGTCATCATGAAATTTGGCTTTTGTAGGTCATATTCGAGCTCGACTCTGCAAACTCGGATCTCACAGTTGAGTTTGTTTCTGACCCAGATTTTAGTTGCGGATTGAACAAGTTCCATGAAAAATGATACTGCATTTTTGCACTTCATTCCTATTCAATTTAAAATGAGGAGGGATCAGTATACTGCCTCTTGGTGGCAAAGTATACAACTAACTTGTAAAAATAAAATTTACAAGTCAAATGACTAACAAAGAGCATACTATTTAATAAATCAGAATTCATTCTTATAAGTCAGCCGATGTAGACTATGGTGCATTGATTTTGATTCTTCCAAGACTTATAATAGTTGCATCAAATGTGATAATTAATTAAATATATATCATTGTTTTGGATTTGTGGTCTGACTTGTAAATTTGACGTTATAAATTAAGATATTCGGTGACACCAAGAGTCATGGAACCTGTGTGAAACAATGGTAAATATTTTGTTGTAATTTTGCATAGTTTTGGAGATGCTTTTGTGACAGTACATTTTTTCTGATAATTGAAAACATTTGTACATCTCTTGGAAAGGAATGCAAAGGTAAAGGGATGGTTGCAATCAAGCGACAAACTCGAAGGTTTAAAATTTCATAGTTCATACCTGAGCTCTATCATGAATCCACAATTTGTGTCTTGTTGTTTCTGAAATTTTAAGATTGTTCTGAGAATTCTGAAATTTTTTAATGTGCGGCGTTAGAATTGCAGGAGTTCAAACAGTCAAGAATAAGACTAGGCATTCTATTTATGGAATCAAATCTGCTGCGATCCGAAAATCCCTACAATTCCCTGCGATTCCAAATCTCCATTAACTTTTTGGAATGCACAAATCTCAAGAAAAGTTATTTTTATGCACAAATCTCAAAACATATGAAGGGTGGGATTTGGAATCGCAGAGAATCGCAGCGATTTTTAGATCGCAGCAGATTTAATTCCTCTATTTATAGGTGCACAAGGGGTGTCGTTTTTAAGTTTTTTTTTTTTCCTGCTGGTGCGTGGTTTTCGGCTTTTCGCTGGTTAGGCAGTCCAAAATTGACTTGCGAGCGATTCTAATGGGTAAATCTAAAACAACTCAAATTTGATATATATACCATTCAAACAAAATTTATACTTTGGTTCGATGAGTGTAGTGATCATTGGATTGCATTAAGATTTGTGCCAACTATATTGAAATTCGTGCAAGTCTATTTCTTTTTTTGTGTGCATAGATCTTAATGCTAATTGTACGGTGATAAAAACTAATTGAACCTAAAAGTAGGTCCGATGTCCATCGGACCTACTCCTATCTCGCTTATGTGATCTAAAAATATATATAGAATATAATAGAGAACAAAGCAATACATCATATATAAGATTGAAAGTCCTCTTATTTGATTTTTTTTTTTTGTTGGTATTTAATGTAGTTATACCGACATTTGCTTTCTAGAATAAACAATGTACATTGGATCTGAACGTCCTGGGTTCGGTGAGATGTCTACTGCCTACAAAAAAAATAAACAAAGAACAAAATTATCCACACTGCATATATCCTGATAGCAAATATTAGTTCAACCAAAATTCCAAAAGTCATGGGGAAATTTCATATATAGCACTGCGGGTATAACTAGAATGTTTGTAAGCTCACCGACTCTTTGATGAGCTTAACTCTAAAACTTATCGGATTGATTTCAAACAACAATCCAAACCGTTACAACCGATCTATTTCACGAGTGTTGTGTTTACATGTCAAATTTATAAATTTTTTAATTAATTTAATTATAAAATCAAGTGGTAAAAAAAGAAAATTAAATTTTTAAATCATTTTTTGACCGGCTTTATACTAAATTAATTTGAAAATTTATAAATTTGACATGTAAACACAACACTCGTGAAATAGATCGGTTTGGAGTTGGTGAGCTTAAGAGCTCTCTAGTTATACTCGTAGCACTGCAATATATTCAAAATATCACAAGCACAATCAAAGAATATCTTACAAAATAAAATAAAAATTAACATGCCCCCACAAGACATGAAACACATCTTGTAAGCCCCTCTTGTCCCTGTTTACTTCTAAAATTGCAAACTATGGTTCTGTAACATTTTCTTCTATAGTAACAGTCAAAACTGAGGTAACTTGATGCTATGAATGACAGTTATGAAGTTTATGCAATATTTTTATTTTTTGGAGGGTTCACATGATATTTTTCTCCTATTACAACAGGAAAAGTGAGTGACACCTCTTGTTTTGCAATACATTATTTTATCCTTCTACTTCCATTTTAATATATACTTCTTGTTTTGCAATGCATTTTTTTTCTTCTACATCTATTTTAATATAAAGTACATACCACAGGTGGTTCAAAACCCCCAGCGTAGTGAAAGTAGGAGCCAACAATCCATGCATGATCAACATCACCAGTGGAGGTCCATATAGATACAGCTTTTGTGAAAAATAGTCGATTCGAGAAACTATTTTATAACCATCACACAAGCTAGAATCAAGCATCTACTATTAAAATGTAATAGGGGTGGCAACAGACCATTGTCAGGTTGGATTCTGGTCAGGTCCATATAAAGAAACTGACCCAAACTTCAAATCCTGATGGTCAGAAAATTACCCGGAAACAACCCGCTACCAGATAACTGAAACTTGTAACTGGCCTATCTTACATGACCTGAAACCTGAAATTTTCATCTGGATCACTCAAATTTGACCCAATTTTGGAACCCTGACCCATCAACTCTATGTTTTGGTTGATTTTAATTCATGTACTTCAATTAGTTTGGCTCAAGGCTCACCTGGGTTCAGGGTCTAGTAGGGGTTTGCATTACTCAAACGCAAAAATGTTCTAAGGTTGGGGTGAGGAAGCGTTTCTTGTATTTGTGACACATGTAGAGAATAGTACACATTAATTACCTCATTATTGCAAGACCTGATGGTTTGAGTATTCTTTGCATTTCCTTGAAAACTTCAAGTGGTTTTGCTAAATAGTCTACACTAACCTATAATAAAAAGAGGAAAAAGGAGTTGATTACCCTTTTATGTATTAACAATAACAAGGGATACAAGACTACAAGTACCGCTTTTCTCCCCCAAAAAATAAAAACAAAGTAAATAAGAAAAGGAGACCTAAAAGAAAGTGTTAATTTTGATTGAAGGTGGACACCACATGAACCTACAAAATATTCCTGAACTATGATAAACAAGGTAATCACGTATCCTAGTTCAATATTCATTTACAAAAGAAGTAAGCTTTCAACATTTTCTGGGTTTGAATACAATGTTACAAGCTAAAACCAAATTAAGTTCAGTGGAAAATAGATCATACCACATTGGTAATTACATCAAAAGTGTTGTCTTCAAATGGCAGCTTTGGATTCACATTTAGATCTTGCACTATATACTCTGTCAAAACCTACAAAATACAAATCAAAAGTAGTTACACTTCCTTTTATTTTACTTCTATATAAAATCAAGCTTCAAGAAAAAGAGAGCTACAGCAAGAGTACCGGGTTTCTCTTGAGTTCCTCTTCATTCATGCCCATTCCTACAACTCTCTCTTGCTTATAACCCGCAGGAAAATGGCTCACCTTCATTGATTACATAGAATAAGAAAATTAGAGGAAAAGGAAAGGAGAGAAGAAATAAAAAAAAAATGGGTAAGTCTGACGTATATTTTTAGTTGGTACTTCCAACTCTTATGGTATATGTATTTGAAAAATATCATTCAAATTATAAAAACTAAAAATAAAGACGTGCTCTTAACTATTCATACAGGGTGCATTATCATATCTGAGTCAATTTAGAATTTGATTGGTCATTCATCGTAAAGTCATTAAAACTCCACCATCAAATATTTTAAAGTGTTTGATGGAAGGTTAATTAAACGTCTTACAAATTGACACAAATTTGATGTCCTATCTAACACATCGACGACTTTATATTTCTAAATTAAATAATATTTAAATTTGTAGTATAAGAGTTGGGTATACCACGAAAGTTGAATGTCCGCTAAAATTACCAAAAAGAAATAAAAAAGATTATCGGGGTACAAAAGAAAATTAGCATACCCAGCTGCTACACAAATCCAACATGGCAACTCCAGGAGTGTTGCTAGGAGGAAAAACCTTCGAATAGTAGTCAGTAAGAGCTCTTATTGCCGGGTCGTCAATGTGTGTAACAAATCGAGGCTCATTATAAAAGATCAAGTCGGAAGATCTAAAAATTAAAAAATTGCTAAGGTCACAAAAATACTTCTATGGTTGAGTTCCAAAAACACAAACTACAAATAATGGAATTCAATGTTACATATAAATAAGCAAATATCAATGACCCGCAAATTTTGAAGAGTCAAAATATCAGAATCTTATCTGGGGGTTTAAAAACCCAAACCCTATCCAGCCCAACAAATTGCACAATCCATAGACTTGGAATAAAAAACTACCATAACTTGTATTAGCTGGGCCAAAAATATGATTCGATGATTTGCAAATTCAACCAAAAGGATTCACCAGAACTGAGATTTAATCCAATTTTATACTTTGAGAAAGCACAACTGACCCTAGTTGAACCGAATATGGAAATAACAAGAAGCAGAAATGACCCAAAGTTATAGGAATTTGAGTCCTCTGAGATATCTCAAACTTTTGAGTGTTTTTTGGAAAATCTCAACCATTCAAATAAGTTCTGCACTAATCTCAAAGCACAAATAATATTGCCCCCCTGCACAATCCACGGTGTGTACACATCGGTCACGCAAAATTTGAGATATCTCAGAGGATACGCACTCAATTTATAGAGCCTAGAGGATTCACAACAGAAAAGTAAGCAGCTACCCCTATTTGCCCTTGCTAGAATCCAAACTGACAAGCCACTTTGCCGCCTCTAAATCTGGAGTAATCGAAAACACAAAGAGGAAAAGTGCAATAAAATAAATGCAAACCAGGAAAGGTAAGAAGGGAGAGAGTACTCATCGAAGCGGCTGAAATCTTCATCCTTGAACGGAAATTTCTCAGGCCAGTCCACATTCTTTAGTATCTATATTTAACAAATTACCAAAAAAAAAATGTTCGTTATGTTACTAAATTGGAATTAGACAGCCTTTACAAAAACATGTTTAGCTGTTGAATTAATACACAAACTCTTAGTCTTTCAAAACCCTTTTCCTACTCAAAAGAACTTCAAAAAGGCAATTGATTGAGTAGAAATCAGAGTACTTAAGCTTATTAAGCCCCTTGGTAATGTTTTCTTAATAGCATTTCTTTATAACTTGACCACCTGACCTATGTAACCTAACACTATGAGATGAAACCACCAGAACCTGATTTGATGGAGCACAAATGGACCGCCAAAACCAAATTCAGTCATAAAATGAAAGGACCTAAACGCAATTGGACTCAACCTGAGTCAAACCCTACCAATCCGATTTCTTTGCTGCTACTATGTAAATGTGAACAAATTATCAGGGTAAACCTCTAAAATTCACGATAAAAATCTTAAAAAATTCTATGAAGTAAAAACCTGTTCAACAGGAGACACATCCTGCCTGGGTCGAGCTGATGCCACAAGAGATCGGCCTACTCCACCACTTCCAGACGCCATTCTCACGAGCTGATCGATGAAGGAAGCACCGATTCCGAGAAACACACGGCGATTGGCCACACTCGAACTCGATCCCCGTCTGAAGCTTGTGGAAGCGCAGCAAGAGTAAGAGCGAAGAAGGAGAGGAAGTCTTCCAGTGCGGCTCTTAGTAAAAGAAGTAAGAAGAGATGGAGATGCAATGGATGCCATTCTAGTAAATTTTTCTTTCTACTTTTGATTTTGATTTGTTATATAGTTGCCTCCGCCTCGTGACATTTTGGGAGGGATTGGATTTGGAGGTGCATCGTGGCGTTTCGCGCGCCACAATCCACAAAGAGACGAACAATCTGGATCGTATATTCGTATGTCGTATCCGTTTCTCTTTAGATCTTGACCGACCGATCAGAATACGGATAACTTTAATATTCGTGTTGATTCTGATCGAACGATGCAGGATAGCTGGATAGCCGGATCCTGTCCGATTTTGATGGAACGGTTCCAATCGGTTTAAGTTGAACTTTTTTTAGTTGCCATCTTAATATTTCAAAATTCTGACCTCACATTCATTTTTTAAAATTTCAATCTTACAATTCACGCAAATTCTGTGTGAAAGTTATTATTTATTTTTGGAAAAATGGGTTCCACGCAGATTGAATTTGAGTGGAAGTTAATTTAAAAAAAAAAAAAAAAAATGGATTCCACACAGTCTGGATCTGCGTAGATTTTCTTTTTTGGAAAATATTTAATTCACGATGCAAGGTATAAAATAACATAAAAAAATTGAAAAAAAATCTCCATATATTAGTACTTAATATTTATTAAAATAGGAGGGTTCAAATGCACCATGAATTATGTTTTCAGAGTTCAAATGGTTCAAATGGTTCAAATGCACCATGAATAGGATGTGCTCCAATATGCTCCACATCCTTTATCTATGTTTTTAGAGTCTGAACAGTCGATTCGAACCGCTCAACATGATCTTCATAATAAAATATGTTTGGAGACCAAATTTTATATTTTTTAGAATTTTTTTACTTTTTTTTTTACAAAGGTATATCTTTTTTATTTTCTTAAAAGTTGGTTCCAACTTCCAACTCATTTAAAAAAAAAAAAATCTACGCAGGTTAACCCATTTTCTAAAAAAAAAATCCACACAAATCCAAATTTTTTTTTTATTAGATTTTGGAAAATAAAAAAAATCCTCTACAAAATTAAGTAGAAACAAACACTTTTACAAATACTTAGCAGCCGGACAAACCTTTTGCGGGCCTTATAAGGCCTTGATTTTATTAAGAAACCTTTTGTGGCCTTTTTGATTTTATGAAATTAGGCAGGATGCATCCTTCTTATAAGGCCTTCATTATCCTCGGTCTATTACTATTAGCACCAAAACCAGAAATATCACAATCGAACAGATAGAAAATGGCTTTCTTTAATAAAAATAAAATTTATTATTTTTTTGCAAATGAACTAGGCTCGGTTTATATGAACACCTTCATCCTTAAATTTTAAAAAATAATTTTTACTGTTTCATGAATGACTTTAATAATTATCTTAAAATTTTTAAATCATTTTCATCCTTGTCATTAATTCTAATTTTAATTTGTAAGATTTATTAATAATTGTTAACATATATTCTTTATCTTTGTAAAAAAAATATTTACATTCTGTAATTGACAATTGGTAGTTTATATTTAAACAACAAAATCTTTTAGGCCAAAGTAGTTTAGTTTCGCAATACTTGATAGGGTGCAAATAGATCAAATAATATTCGACCGTAACTGGATTCGTATTCGAAAATTAGATACGGACATCTAATATCCAAATATCCTCGAGGATACGGATACGGATACGGATATGGTTTTGAATTTTAATTATCCGTATCCAAACAGTAGATATATATAATATATACTGTATAATTTAATATATATTTTGACAATATTTATGTATAAATTTACGGATTCCGATCCGTTTCCGTACGTATCCGTCAAATATCTGATCCGTATCCGAAAAATAAAATCAGATACGGATATAATTTTACCACTATCTGATCTGTTTGCACCCCTAATACTTGAGGACTCAGATTACCAAGTATTTGTTATCTAATTATCGAACTAATATAAATTGTATTTTGTAAGTGATATGTATAATATATTATTATGCAAAAAGTTTTAATTATGCAATTTAAGAGGAGTTCATTTTCGTTGGAGTTGGTCTTCTCTTCAATCGTATGAATTTCATTGAAGAGTTTCAGATAGATTTGGATCGTTGATTTTAAATTGGATGGTACAAATTCAAACTTGATCGTGCATTATGTTCCTG